>ML791788.1:193081-218489 GCA_009831015.1 Picea engelmannii
ATATATATATATATATATATATATATATATATAACAAGTATATAAAACAACTGAAAGCAAAAAATTTCTTATTATTAAAAGTGTTAAGTATGATAATTTTGTATCAACTTTATATATAGAGAAATATAAAGTAATTAAAAGAAAAGCATTTTATGGATAGGTATTTTCCACTTTCAAATATGAAAGTAATGTGTAATTCCCTCAATATTTAATATAGAGTTGACACGTAACATTTAAATAATATTAATAACAAAAAAAATTAATACATAAAATATTTCAATGTCTATGTTAACTAAAATATTATTTCAATTATATATATATATAAAGCAATTGAAAGTTAAAAAAAATATTGTTGTACTAAAATATGTTTCTATAGGGTAGTATGAGAGATTCATTCCATGCAAAAAAAAATATTAATAACAAAAAAATATTTCAAGGCATAAATAAACATTTTAATGTTCACTTAAGTAAAATAATTTTATATCAGCTTTATATATAGAGACATGTAAAATAATTGAAAGTAAAAAAATTATTATTTCATTGGTGGATAGGTGCTTTCTACATCTCAATATGAAGGAGGTGTGTAATTTTTTCAATGCTTAATATGAGGTTTCAACTTTATATATATATGGAACCAACTTAGATCCATCTTAACTCTAGGGATAAGAATTAAATCCCTTTAGGTGCAAATCTTTTCAATTAAAAAACTTGAAATTTTTTTTAGCATCTTAAGAGATGTGATCCTGTGTACCCATGATGATAAATCCCGAGAAAAGATAAATCTAACCATATTATTCTAAATTTATTCTAAAATTAAACTATCTTTAATTAAAATTTGGATTTTATATAGGCTGAGTCGGTCTAATGGTTGAACATGTGTTTCCTCCTAAGAGATCACAAGTTCAAATCCAGAGGGAATTAGGGTATGTATACCTCCTTAAACTTTACGAGTCAAATCGTCACTCCCTTGTCCCACAAACAAGAGAATCTCATACACCAACTTTAACTTTAAAAAATATATTGTTATTATCTTTATTTTTCTTAAATTTTAAGAGAATTTTAAAAAATACACCTGATTATTAAAAATAATTATTACTAAAAATAATTATTACAAAATATAAAAAATACACCAACTTTAACTTTAAAAAATATATTGTTATTATCTTTATTTTTCTTAAATTTTAAGAAAATTTTAAAAAGTGCACCTGATTATTAAAAATAATTATTACTAAAAATAATTATTACGAAATATAAAAAAGAAAAATGTCGATAATTGTCGGGGTCCCTGATTGTAATGCAATTTCGAGTTGTAATCTTTGGCAATAGTAGCCATGAAAACAGAGATCATTACCATAATATTTTGCACATCATTAGGCACAAAATGGTAGAGCCATGCTGTGAAAAAGGTGGTCTAAATGATAACTGATTATTATATTCCGCTGTCGGAGTGTTGGAAGGAAAGCTAGCATTTGTGTACGGCCATTTTTCCTGAAATCTGAAACCCTAGCTGCTGTATCTAGATCATGTCCTGTTTGTCACTAACATCAGGAATTTAAAACAGTAGACATCAACCGGGTTCCGGATAATTGGTGAGTCAAAGTCTACAGGGTTCAGATGAAGCGTACGCTTCACGTACGATAAAATACATCCGCACTCGAACGGACTCCTCTCGGGAAATTGGAATGGCCAATTTATTTTTTCAAATTTAAGGCTGGCAACAGTGAATACTACTTATTATCGTTGCAATTTTATCGATTCCATCCTTTTTGATAATCGTGTAGTAAGATTGTTTAATCTAAAATTTATTCAAGATCAAATTGCAACCCTGATTCAAATTTTATATATGATGATGAAATTATATTGTGTCCAGCTTGAAATTCTACTCCAATCCTCTTAAAAAAATCTATCAAAATGTCACCTCCTATATTACGTACAGAGCTTCGCGTTTTTCGCTTCTTACATCACCAAAACTTTATATCTCCAACAGCGTCTTCCGATATTTTGAGATTCAGACAACCCTTCAAAAAATGTTTGGTAGACGATTGAACTGTGATAACTTACAACATCTCTCACTTTCTCTATTGCGGGATTTCGAAGACTTAAAAATATAGCTTTTTATTACATTTAGAGTGCTTTATTTAGATTAATATTAACTTCAGAAAAGTGGAAACAGAAAAACTTTTTTTTTTTTTATATGTCTGGCTGAATCAGCAACTATGCTCGCGTTACATGTGGCCGTGTTATCCAACTGCTACCACTATAACCTCCAGGTGTGTCTACGATGTCCCTTACGAAGCACACATTGTAGGGGAGTTGAACTCAAAACCTTATGGAACTTCATTTTCACGGCACTTGCCAATTGAGCTGCCCCCAGAGGCAAAACAGAAAAACATTTTATTTTAGAGTGTGAAGCTTTTAAAGATAGCAGGAACAGTTATGTGAGTATTTTAACAACCAACTCTTGAAATAATTTATTCAGGGAGGAGACTTTGGAGAAAGTGGGAGAATTCATCATCACGCTGAATAGGACAAAAACTAAAATGCATAAATCAATGTATGAAGAGGTCTGCCCTATAAACTATTGTTAACCTCAGTGGACGTTAAAATTTAATCTCGACCCACCCTATAAACTATTGTTAACCTAAATAAACATTAAAATTTCTTCTTCTTAATCTGGACCCACCCTATAAACTATTGTTCATGTCAGTAGACGTTAAAATTTCTTCTTCTTAATCTCGACCCAAACTTTCTGATAAATAAATTCATCATTACCGTTACAGGGCTGGAAGGTATCAAAGAATTGGCATTTGAGGCGTACAAGGCATATCTTTGTCGCTGAATATCATCATTAGTACACCCAGGACAATAAGTTTTTCATGACATCGTCGAGGGATTCTGCGAGGCGAAATTTGAATAGTTAATGCGAGATTTGAATAGTTTAATTGGCGATGATAGCTGGCGCTGTATAATTATTATGGGCCATACCCAAGTCAGTACAGACATGCTGAAAGACGGGGATCGAGGAGGATTATTACTTATTAACAGGGATTTTATGACGGGACGGAGATTCAGGGTGCCTCGGATTCGAAAAACCGTGGCGCCCGACTGTTGGAACGCTCGTGCGGTGGATTTTAAACGTTGGGTGAATCCAACGCACAGTCCATGCCGTCGCTGCAGCCTCTGATGATTGATTGCGTGGGGAGAGATAAATTGTACTGTCAAACTCGCAGGCTAACCCTCGTGTCCCGGCCCGCAAAAAACTGGTGGAGCTTCTGCGTGTTTCGTACGCCCTCGAATTTGAAGCCGACTAAGTCTTGGCTTCGCCTGTTCGCGGTCAGAGCCCGTGGTGGCAAAATATCCGGACCGGGCCCCGGCCCTCCCTCGTCCATCGGACTCAGTTGGCTTTTTGCGAAAATGAGTTCGTTCGTTCTGAGCGGGCTCACGCGACCGATTCTTCTTCCAAACACTTTCTGACAGAATACCTGCGGGAGCCTCGGAAGAAATTGCAGGCATTCCCTTCCCTTCCCATCCACTCCTCGCTCTGGAGACGTGCCCGGCTAGCTTTCCGGTTCTGGTTGTGAAGAACCTCTGCGAATAGGGTTTACAGGGATAGATTCGTACGCACATACTTTGAGGATAAGTAATCTCGGGTATTCCAATTTCCCGAGTCCATACGTGATAAGACTGCCGTCGATTCGGGCAGGCTGACACATTTGGATTTCCCAATCAATTCTATTTATATCCTCGTTTATGCGGAAGATTCTGAAGAAAATCTATGGCATTTATCCTCGATTAGACTCGCTTATCTCGGTTTTCGTGTGCATTTACTCAGGCCTATAAACGTATAGGTCATCGATTCTTGTAATTAACAGAATATTACTCGTTACAATGTTTTATAGACATTGGATCGAAGTCTCATCCGACCTCGGTGACGCCATTTTAATAACCGGCGAAATCATTTATTGATTTAGGATTAGAAACTCAATGAAACTATACAATGTTTACGGTTACAGTTCAGTTTTTTGTTGAGACAATCTTAAAACCTCGACCAATAACTCACCGAAAATTTAGGTGATAATTTAAGTGTTGATTTAACCATCTTATTATTTTTTTCACTGGAAATTCTGCATGTAAAATTCATTGGATACTTCCCCATATAGTGGATGATATAGGATGCTAAATTGCGACCCAGTAACACAAGGCTCGAACTCATGAATCAACCATCTTACCCTAATAATGATTAAAACATTGTTCATAATATTTCCAGAAAAAAAAAATAAACGCCAAAATATTTTACGTCGTTTTCTCATCTTAGCTTTGGAACTGTAGTTCATATTTTAAACCAAATTTTCACGAAAATCTCTCAGCTTGGGAAATGTAGTTCGAGGCCATGATGAAAAGAACTAAAACTATCCAGATTTTTATTTTTAATAATTATTTTATTTATATTATTATTTTGGTATGTAAATTGTAGTGCACTGTTTTTTTTAATTGCAAGAGGTTAAATTGAAACCAGTGATAATATATGGTTTCTAAGGCTGGGATTAAAACTATATATTACTAGAAAGTACACAATTTCATTGGAGGTAATTTCAACAATGATCACAAGGGATTAGTTTTCTTTTATTGAGAGAGAAACCGCCTTTTGATCATGGAGTAAGACCTAAAACTACTTTTGATTGGCTAAGAGCTCATCTTCCTCAGAGGTAAGGAAACGAGTTAATGGTCCAATACTCATAGGCATCTAGGAGGAATGGAAGTCTCCCCCCTTATAAATCATCAGTTGGTGTTAGATGGTGTGGATTTCCTTGAATAACAATGGATGGATTGTGTGGTTTTTCTTGAATAACGGTGATGAGAGTCGGCCCAACCAGTTGGTGTTAGATGGTGTGGATTTCCTTGAATAACAATGGATGGATTGTGTGGTTTTTCTTGAATAACGGTGATGAGAGTCGGCCCAACCACTAGCGCGTCATTTCAAGTGGTGTAGTTTTCTTTGAATAATAGTGATGAGTGATCTTGCATTCACAAATAGCTTACAATGATGACTATTCTCAATGCCAGTTGATCACTCAGTTACCTAAAATATTGTTACTTTCTATTAATTGTAAATATAGCAATACATGGCCATAAGAGGAAACCAACTCCGACACGGGCACACGGATGTGCAAAAAGCAGGTTCGTCGTCTTGCGTTTTTTTTCCAAAATGCACACCTATTCGCCATTGTCCCCTTGCAACACCATTGCGCAACAAACAACTCCACAATTTCCTTTTTTTTTTTTTAAATCCATAACAGTGCAACTTTGTCCTAGTGGTGTACCGGTGTGTTCCATATGAGGCACCGCCACGTGTTTTTAAAAAGAAACGACGTGCTATCTGCAGTGGTTAGCACTAGTGTGCTTAATGCACGTGCATCGGAACAAGGTTTAAATAAAAACCGACGATAAAAAATATCGCAAGCATCGGTGCGCAACAAACAACTGCATTGTTTGCATTTAAAAAAAAAACATAACGGTGCACATTTGTCCTGAGGGCGCTGATCTAGGTTGATCCAGATTTATGCAGGAATGCAACAGAATACACAAATAACCATAAATACAAAGATGCAGCGGAAATAACACTTCATTTCATTAATATCAAAGAACTGAAATTTGTTTACAAACATAATAGAAATAAACTAGCTAGGGTGCTAGTATCTTATCTCTGAGAAACGATGTGGTGGCTACAAGCCTCTGATTCTGTCTTTCAATGAGGCTTGAAGGCCTATCTATTATTGAGAAACAATGGGAACCCTAAACATCCAAAAAACCTAACCTTAGGAGATGAAATGCCAGAATATGGGCCTCGTCGGGGTAAAATTGGTACATCAATTTCCTGAGGTCGTAACTTTGGCATACTATCTCCGTTTGATGCATATGATACATCGTTAGAAATATCTATCCGAGGACTACAATAGTTGGCAAAATGGATCATGCCCAAAAAACATCGTTTAGGGCCTCAAAACGACTTTGGAAGTTCAAGACCCGAAAAACTGCCAAAAATAGTAAATTGTGCTACAATTAAGGGAACTGGAACACTGAAAGAAACAATGGTGGGGGTCCAAGTGGAATAGACGAGTGGCCACCAATATCCACCTGGATCATTCCTCCCCCCTTAGGAAGCAATGGTCCCCATTGTGTTGAGTTCCTCCATGAGATGAGGAAACTTCTGCTGAACTTGGTCCCTGGTGAACCACTTACCCTGGTGAAGGAGTTGGTATGCTTTGACAACTGGATATAGCTGGATCCTATGTAGGCGGGTGTTCTTGATATGTGTGTCCATGATCCAATCAATTGTGGCTTGTTCCATGCAGTCTGGGTTTGACTCTGTTGGTATGAGTTGTTCTACCATGTCGGATGTGTCCAGTAGAGGTGGAAAGTAAGGCCGAAGGCGGTCCACATTGAACACTAGGTGCAAACCAAGGAATGGTGGGATACTGAGCTCGAAGGCATTGTCCCCTACAGCCTTGGTGATGGTGTATGGCCCATATCAGAGCGATCGAAGCTTGCGATGGGGTCCATCGAGGTGCTCCTTCTACAAATGTAGCCACACTTTGTCGCCCACCTGGAAGTTGTGTTGCACCCGATGTTGATCATGCCGCTGCTTGTACTTAGCATTGACTCTTTCCAATATGTCATGAACCTGCTGGTGAATGTGTTGAATGTGCTCAATGAAGTTGTTCGCCTTGGCAGCTTCAGACTAGACATGAGCCAAATCAGCCTGAGTAATTGCAAATGGTATGGCTACGTCGATGGGACATAGTCATTGGAATCCCAAGCCCACCTGAAAGGGGATGTGGTCAGTTGAGCTGTGGAGGGCCCGGTTATAGCTATGTTGTACATAGGGGAGGGTTGCATCCCATGTGCATGGATGCTTTGAGTTGCACATGTGCAAAATGTGTATGATCATCCTATTGACAACCTCTGTCTGGCCATCAGTTTAGGGATGGAAAGTTGTGGACTTGGTGAGCTTGGTGTCCAACATTGATCAGAGGTTGGACCAAAATGTACTGAGGAACCTGTTGTCCCGATCTGAGATGATAGACTGTGGGATCCCAAAGTGTACCCAGACTCGTTCAAAGAAGAGTTTAGCAGTGGCTTCTGCTGTGATATTCTTCTTGTGGGCCGCCATAATGGCCATCTTCGAGAATTTGTCGAAGACCACAAAAACACAGTCGTTTCCATTCTTAGTAGAAGGAAGGTTCGACATGTAATCCATGGAGATGGATTCCCAAGGTCGACTAGGGGTAGGTAGCGGAGTAAGAGGCCTTGCTTCTTGATGGTCAGTTTGACAATGGTGCAGGCAGTGCAGGATCTGATGTACTTCCCGACATCCTGTCGAAGGTTTGACCAATAGAAATACTTTTGCAGTACTGCCATTGTTTTCTCAAACTTGAAATTTTCAATGACCTGACTATAGTTCGCTTGCCAAATCATCTTGGAACACTCGCTTGAAGGAACACAAAGGTGTCCTAGGTGACATAGTAGTGCATCCTAGAGGTGAAAATTTGAAACTTGGTTACCCTCCAAGAGCGTCTTGTATGTGTGGCCGAAATCTAGATCATTCTTGTAGAGAAGCGACCAATCAGAAGTCTCGTGCCCACAAGAGTTTAGCACAGTGGTTATTGTCATGGTCGGTGGTTGACTGAGGAAATCTGCAACATTATTGGTGTTGCCCTTCTTGTACTTGATGTTCAAATGAAACTGTTGCAGATATGTGGACCACTTCTGATGGTGATTGTTCTGGAACTTCCCTTGTGTCTGTATGAACTGCAGGGGTCAGTGGTCTGCGTGGATGATCGTTTCCTTCCCCAAAATGTAATGCTTCCACTGTTGGTAAGCCTACATAATGGAATACATTTATTTGTCATAAGTGGGATACTTTCGGACTATGTTGGACAATGTCTCACTGTGATATGCCACTAGATGCCCCTGTTGAGTAAGAACTGCCCCAATAGCATAGTCAGAGGCATCTGTCTCGATATCAAATAGTTGTTGCAAGTCTGGTAATGTGAGCACTGGGGCACAACAAAGGTGATGTTTCAATTCTACGAACGCCTTCTATTGAGATTTTGACCAAAAGAATTTTTCTTTCGCTCCTCCCTTGGTGACTTGACTCAATGGCCAAGTGATATGAGAGGATCCGAACACGAACCTGCGGTAGAAATTAGCAAGACCCAGAAAGCTACGAAGCTCTGTTAGAGTGGTTAGGGTTGGCCAATCCCAAATGACTTGGATCTTGGTTGGATCCACATGCACCCCACGCTCATCAATAATGTATCCTAGACACTGAACCTAGGTCATACCAAAAGTGCACTTCTCCAAATTGGCACACAACTTGTGTTTCCGCAGTGTTTGGAGGACCTGTCATATGTGGTGAAGGTGCTCTTCCCAAGTCTGGCTGAAGATCAAGATGTCATCCAAGTACACTACTAAAAATGAGTTGGTGAATGCCCGCAAGATGTCGTCCATCAACCTCATGAAGGTTGCGGGAGTATTCGTCAACCCGAAGGGCATGACTAACCATTCGAAAAGGCCCTCCTTGGCTTTGAAGGCGGTCTTCCACACATTGAACGGTTCGATTGGTACCCGGTGATACCTGAACTTCAAGTCGATCTTGCTGAAATATTTTGCCCCTTTGAGTTGGTCCAGAAGGTCATCACTCCATGGGATCGGGTACCTATTCTGGACGGTTATCTTGTTCAGCGCCCGATAGTTAATATAGAGTCTCCAAGTCTCACCCTTCTTCTGCACCAACACGATCGGGCTCCCATGGGGCAATGAACTTGGCCAGATGTGACCTTTCTGCAACAACTCTTGAATTTGTCACTTTATTTCATCATTCTCCGGAACAGAGCGTCGATATATCGGTCCATTGGGCAACGGTGCACCTGGGGTCATATCGATGGGGTGCTTGACCTAACAATGCAGAGGCACCCCTGTAGGTGAGGTGAAGATGTCCTGGTACTCCTCCATGACCTTGTCCATTCATTGTTGTTGTGCGGAGGAGCCCTATCTGGAGGTCATGGCCACAATCTTCTTCTTACCCTGAGGGAGGATCATCAGGAAAACAAATTTCTTGGTTTTGGAAACGAGATTACTGCATTGTTTTGCAGTAACCAAAGAGATAGCGACAAGTGGTGGTACCTCTGGTATCATGTACAAATTATTTCCCAAAGTAACAATAACAACGTGAGGCCGGGACTCATACACAACATGTTGCTTCCACAAGTATGGTTGGCCTAATACTACATTACAAACATCAAGATGAGCAATGTCACATAATACCTCATCGATGAAGGGCTTGATGTTGTAGAGAAGGTGGTATTGTTGGATGATGCAGAGATCCCATCCTTGATGAAGCCACCTGATGGTGTGTGGTTGTGGGTGTGTTGTGGTCGGCAAGCCCAACCGCTTCATGACCTCTGCTGAAATGAGGTTCATTTGGCTCGTGCTGTCGACGATGAACTGTAGCAGGGAACCCTTTACCCACATCTGGGAGTGGAAGAGACGCTCCTCCTCCTCCGGATCTTATGGTTATTCCTTTTGGATCTTCATGGTGGCAATGGTGGCATTGGGCTCTGCATTGAAGATTTGCTTCCCTCTGTCATTCCCCTTCTTGGGTTATGATTCAGTGTCGAAGCATACATCTAATTTAGAAGCCCTCATCTGGGCCACCAGTGACTGTTTGGCCCGACACTCACTTGTGTTGCGAGTGGAGCTCTTATGGAACTCACACCACTTTCCCATGTCCTTCTTCGGCTTTGCAGTGTTGTTCTTTTCTTGCGGATTTGGCAGGTTGTCTTGAGCCACCATGCCTTGGCTTTGTCCTTTGCTCTGAGGTTTGGGGGCACATTTCGCTTGCATTTGATTCGCAAATCCAAAGTTTGCTTCTTCTGTTTGAATTTCTGCTCAATCTTGGTAGCATACTGGTATGTCGTACCAAGTGAGGAGATGTCAAGGAACTCAATTACCTATTGAATGTATTTGTGTAGACAACTGTGGTACTTCAACACCAAATGTTTCTCTGAATCTTTGATACCCAACTTTGTGCGCAGGGTATGGAATATATTCGTCAGCTCATGCACATCTTGATCCCTTTGTTGTCGCAACGTAGTCCATTGTATATACTTGTCCTCATAGCTCCCCACGGGATAATATTATTCCTTGATGGCATCTCAGAAAGAATTCCAAGTGGGTATGGCCGAGAACATGGAGGGTTCCTCCTCGTCCTTTTGCTCACAATAGGTTTCCCACCAGTCCTTGACATGGGGGGCGGCTTTGAGTAGTGAAAAAATAATCTTGTCCCAGTCGGAAAAGTCATGAATCGATAAATATCCTTCTAATAGATTCAACCATCTATCTATGATGTCTGCATCTATTTGACCATCAAATATGGGAATGTCAAAGTTTACTCAAAGGGGTTGCGCCTCCAGAGTGGTTGTTGGATGCAGATGCGTCGCCAGTGGACAGTCGTTGAAGGATTTGGTTGAAGTTATCCATCATCGCATTCCTTTGTTTTTCAAGGGCCTCCTCGAGCAATATTTGGATAGGATATCCTACTCCCTCGTCTTTCTTTTTGTCCCCCATGGGCAGTCGTCAGGGTTTGCGAGGCTGATCTTGCAAAGGTTCAACCATATCGAGCCCTAACTCCTTATACCTCGACCTCGTTGGGGACATGCAAAGAAAGATCGAGAAAGAGCAGACCATTTTGATACCACTGATACAGATTTATGCAGGAATGCATCAGAATACACAAATAACCATGAATACAAAGATGTAGTGAAAATAACACTTCATTTCATTAATATCAAAGAACTAAAATTTGTTTACAGACATAATAGAAATAAACTAGATAGGGCGTTGGTAGCTTATCTCTGAGAAGATATGTGGCGGCTACAGGCCTCTGAACTCTGTCTTTCAATGAGGCACGAAGGCCTATCTATTATCGAGAAACAATGGGAACCCTAAACATCCAAAAAACCTAACCCTAGGAGATGAAACGCCATAATATGGGCCCCGTCGGGGTAAAATTGGTACATCAATTTACCAGGGTCGTAACTTTGGCATACTATCTCCGTTTGACGCATATGATACATCGTTAGAAATATCTATCTGAGGACTACAATAGCTAGAAGATCAGACCATGCCCACAAAACATCGTTTAGGGCCTCAAAACGACTCCGGAAGTTCAGGACCTAAAAAACTACCATAAATAGTAAATTGTGCTACAATTAAGGGAACTGAAAAAATGAAAGAAACAATGGTGGGGGTCCAAGTGGAATAGGAAGGTGGCCACCAATATCCACCTGGATCATAGGTGGATATCGGTGGCCACCCACCTTTTCCAACTGGTTCAAAACAATTTTCTAACAATTTTCGTAATTTAATATTTTTAGCAGTTTTTAACTTCCAAGACCATTTTGAGGGCCTAAATGAAGGTTTTTCGGGATCGAGCTTCTCAATGATAGTCGGAGGCTCTTATTGATCCCCCAAAATCAATCTACTCAATGATATATTTCCAATGAGCTATTGTGCGCCCCAAACGGAGATCGTATGCCAAAGTTACGCCCCCAATAATTTGATACACCAAACTACCCAAAAGGGGGTCCACAAAATTGTTGGATTTTCACCTCCTAGGGTTAGGGTTTTGGATTTTATTTATGATAAAAAGGCCTTTGGAGACTCATTGTAAAATCATCTTTTTATGAATTCGAGTAGCAGACACATCTCTTCTCAGAGATAAGATGCCACTATTATATCGAGTCTTTCACTATGTATTTTTACAACCATTGTACATTTTCGTTCATTAATAGAAAATTGTGTACTGTATCTCTGTGTTTATGGTTTCATCTCTGATACATTTCTATTATATTATTGGATATCTGAGATATATCTGTGCATTGAGTTATTGTATCTCCGCTCTCATTTCGTGCCGAAAATAATCTTGATCAGTCGTATCAGAGCAGGCTGCTCTTGATCGTTTTCCAGTGCATGTCCCTGATGAGGTCCGAGTATAGAAAGTTGGGTCTTGAGCTTGTCTCTCTTGAAGACAATCGCTCTCGCACATCCAAGAAACTCTCCATGGCTGAAGAAAATAAAAACGACAGATAAGACGATTCTATTAATCTGTTGTTTGAGCAAGCTCTCATGCGACAGATGGACGAAATGATGGATAATTTTTCCCACATCCTTCAACACTTGCCAATAACAACAGGTGCATCTTCATCAAGCGACCACTTTGGAAGTACCTCGCCAAGTTAATTTTGATATTCCCATATTTGAAGGACAGATAGATGCGGATGCCTCAGAAAAATAGTTAAATCTTCTAGAATGTTATTTCTTTGTTCATAATTTCTCTGATAGGGAAAAGATCACCTTCGCACTCCTTAAGGCTCTCCTCCATGTCAAACATTAGTGGGGAAATTTACTGGAAGCAAAGTTCCACAGAGGAGTCTGGAATATATGGGGTCGAGCCCACTTGGTATTTTTTGTGTGGATGCGGTAAATGAACAATATTACCCTGTTGGAAACTATGAGGACCAATACATGAGATGGACCACACTGCGTCAAGAAAAGGGCCAAGCAATTTTGGAGTTCACTAATACCTTCCATACCTTGTGCATTGTTGGTCTAGGGGCAAACCCAGGGTTCGATGCTACAACAAAGCACCAACAAAACCCTAACTATCGGCCCTTTCAACAACACCTGCAAAGCAGATGAAGTCTCACCTGAGGTAGAGGCAAGGGTGGTTGCAAGACTTAGATGTCTGCAACCTTAGTTGGGACACAGATCTGTGATTCTAACACTTAACAGAGCACTCAACAGTTAACATTCATCAATATCCAGTCTTAGTTATAGTGCAGTTAAACCCTAATTACAGAGTATCATAGTATTCATTCAGATCTAAGGTATTTAATCACTAACCAGGCATACATAAATTAGATCTAACATCCATCCATATTATTAAGCACTAAGCATCAACAGATCTATCTATCATTCATCTATCTTAAAGCACTAAGCAGGTAAACACATAAATCATATCTAACATCCATCCATATTATTAAGCACTAAACATCAATAGATCTATCTATCATTCATCTATATTAAATCACTAAGCAAGTAAACACATAAACACATCAATACATTGCACAAAGAATTGCAACACAACATGTATGTGGTTCACCCCCACCCTGGGGCTATGTCCACCAACTCTTCTCTTCTTTATTATCTTTGGTCAAGCTTCTTACAGGCACATAGCATCCAAGTCGTACTCCGTAGAAGATAGGATATTTGCGCGCACTCCGCCAGATCCTCCTTCTTCTAGCTAGGGTACAACACCAAACCTTCACACAGTCTCTTACAATTACTTGCACTAGCCTTGCAAGCCTCACACAGTATGCACAAAGCACTTACAACTCTTGATCACATAGTTCCAACTCTAGCACTTAGCATACTGGCCTACTAGGTCTCTTCCCCGCCCCCCCCCCTTNCTTATCTTGCTTAGCTACTTATTTATACATTACAAAATGGGCCTAAGCATGGGTAAACCGATGGGCCTACATCCCATACCCATTACATAATCCCGAATCCCAAAAATGGCCCTAAAAGGGGCTAAGATCCCACGATCTCTGCTTCGTTTTGCGCTCTACCTTCGGTAGCCTGTCAAAGTCCCAAAATTAGGTCAAACATGATCAAGAATCCTCAAAACTTGGTCAAGGGCCAACACACACCAAGCTGGGTATCAAAGACTCTAAACAAAATTTGGTTCTGAAATACCGTGGAGCTCTACACAGATACATCCAAACTGAAATGGATTTTATGGACATCTCATCACTTGATTCTGCTTATTGATATGTTGCTAAAATCAAGCCGAAGTTTAAGCACCAGAACAAATGGGAGTTCAGGTCTGCAAATCCACAACAACCAAAGTATGATAAAGACAACCCTACCAAACAAAATCTTGAAAACCAGTCCAAGCCACAGGAAAATAAGGGTCACAGAAAGACGAAGAAGGACATTGGAAAATGGTGTGATTTCCACAAATTCCCTTAGCACAACATCGATGAATGTCACTCAAAAAAGTCATTGGTGGCCGAGATAAAGACAAGGAGCTGAACCCTGATTCATAATTTGATTAAGAAAATACTGATAGAAGACAAATCATCGACGTAGACCCCACTACTATTGTCGCGATTGCAGCAATTCAACTAGAAGAACCAACATATTCTGAAGAGGGGGAGTGCCTTTTTCATTCACAGATGTGGGTGAAGGGGACCCTGCTGCATTTTATTGTTGATAGCGGAAGCCAAAATAACCTCATCTTTGCAGAAGTCGTCAAATAGTTGAGATTGTCGACAA
This sequence comes from Picea engelmannii, assembly GCA_009831015.1. Lineage (NCBI taxonomy): Eukaryota > Viridiplantae > Streptophyta > Pinopsida > Pinales > Pinaceae > Picea > Picea engelmannii. The sequence goes on from ML791788.1 coordinate 207,482, forward strand.
CACTACACTCGTAGCCATACAACATTAGGTGGCTTCACTAGGGACGAGATCTTTGTGTCAGCAAACAATGTCGATTGTCATATGGCATCCAACCTTTCAAGGACGAGGTATTATGTGATGTTTCCCCCCTAGATGTCTGTGATGTTCTCTTGGCCCAACCATATATGTGGAAGAGCCATGCTATTTATGAGTCTCTACCCCGTAGTTTCATTGTTACTCTGAGGGGTCATCTCTACAGGATACTAGAGGTAATTTCAACTATTGTCTCGCCTAAACATTGTCGCAAGGTAGTATCTCATACTACAAAATTCAGCTTCTTCACAGTCTATTTAAAGCGTGAACAAAAGAACACCACTGCAGCCTCAGTCCAAGCACCTTCTATCCAATAGAAGCAGGTCGACAAGATTGCAGCAAAGTGTAAATATTCATTTTGCACATAGGCATCTCATGTAGCCAGACTGGTTAAAAATATCTAACCCTTCCAGCCACAGTTTCGTGACAACCTCCAACAAGCTAAGCAATGCAACTTCTCCAACAAGGAAAGCAACTCATCAAGATGCATATTCAACAAACACTTTTCCCTCTCCCCTGAACACTCAATGAAATGGAGACCATTCCTTCCTAATGAGGGAGGATTGATCCAAGTGGGTATTGATGGCCACCCACCTTTTCCAACTGTCTCAAAATAGTTTTCTGGCAATTTTGGTAATTTACTATTTTTAGTAGTTTTTAACTTCCAGGGCCATTTTGAAGGCCTAAATGAAGGTTTTTCGGGATCTAGCTTCTCAATGATAGCCAAAGGCTCTAATTGAGCCCCCAAACTGAACCTCCTCGACGATACCTTTCCAACGAGCTATCATGCGCCTCAAACAAAGATCGTGTGTCAAAGTTATGCCCCTAAGAAGTTGATACACCAAACTACATGTTGGCACAAGGGCAGACCCAGGGTTCAACGCTCAAGAGCGCACGAACAAAACCCTAACTATCGGCCCTTTCGACAACACCTGCAAAGCAGATGAATTCTCACCCGAGGTAGAGGCAGGGGTGGTTGCAGGACTCAAATGTCTGCAACCTTAGCTGGGACACTAATCTGTGATTATATCTTTAACAGGGCACTTAGCATAGATCTCTTATCTCTTGGGGTGTCTCAGGCACGGTGCAGAGCTCCAGATCCATGATGCGCTATTGAAGTTGCTGGATTACTTCTTCCAGTTGGGTCACCTATTGTGGGAGACGATCTTCCATATTCACTTCTATGATCGTCACAGAGAGCAGTGCTTTGTGAACTCTTTCCTGTACTTCAAGTTGCTCTGCTAGCAACTGGTCCTTGCTCTGTTGTAACTGTGCTTTTCCCTCCTCCCACTTCGCTTGTAAGGTAAGCTGCTCCTATTCTGCCTTCCTCTGTTGTTCTCCATATGCGCTCTGTTCTTGCGCCAAAGCTTGGGTGGCTTGCACTATGTCTTCTTGAGCTCGTCGAAGGCGAGCTTTGACTTTCTCGGTGATCTGGAGAAACTGTGTGGGCTCATTGCATGTTCCTAATATTTCCATCATTAAGGGAACTGTAAAAACTACTTGGTTGGACTGGAGTTCCTACTACACTTCGCTGAGTTCGCCCGTGATCCGGCGGAATAACTCCTCCTGCTTTTCTTCTTTCTTTTCTGCGAGCTCTAGTGAAACATCATTCAATGCAGCAATTGAGAAGTCAAAATCATCCGGGGTAAGGGTAGTTTTAAGTGTGTTCCGGGTGGCCTTAGCTTTCTTTTGGGATGAGGGCTTTGGTGGGGTAATCTTCCTTTTCTTGGAGGGATCTTCCTTATCCCTAGGCGAAGTAACCTCGCCTTTGTTCTGCTCAATTTATGTGCCCCCTAGTTCTTCTTCATCACCTCCCTTCACAGGTGAGAGCGAAGCAGTCTTCGTGGATGTGCTGTGGATATCTTGAACTTCCACATCGTTCTTAGTCTTGCACGGTCCTGGTGTATCCGACATAGCTTCAGGGCTATCTACGTCTGACATATCTGCGGGGTCTGCTGCAACAAGGAGGTCTTCTGACCATTCCTTGGTAATCTCCTCCAATTCATCTTCTGTCAGCTTGTAATATGACTGGAGTTGTTGTTTGTGCTCATCTGCGTGCGCTGTGATGTAGGTGAAGTGACAATCTGCACTGAATTTCATCAAAGGTCTAAACCTATGAAACATGTTGGGTGTGATGTGCGGTGTAGACTAAATGGCATTCTTCAACTGAGTGTAGTAAGCATGGAAGACGACATTGGACTGCCACTGTTTGTTCATGTCGCTGGAGTACCACAACGTACAAAACTTCGTGGCCAGTGGTTCGAAGGATTCGATCTCCAGAAAAGTGGCTCCTTCAGGCAGTTCCCAAGCGATGAAAGCGATGAGTATGAGAAACCAGCTAAAGTGGAACTCATACCCTTGGTCCTACGCTTGTCTACAATCAAGCTCTAGATGATTTATAAGGTATTTTCCCCAGTTCATTTGTAGTCCCTCTGCGCACTTCCCTGCGAGGTCAACTACAAATCCGGTCCCCTATGTAGGTTTGTTTTTTCAGACTAACTTTCTTGCGATCAGCTGGAAACCAAAGCACACTGTTGTATTCTCAATGGAGGCTACCTTGTAACCTCACGTGCCTTTCTCCAGATCGCCATATGTGTCTTTTATTCGTTGGGCGAGAGTGCAATCTGCGGTCTTTTCGGGGTAAAATCCCTGTGGGTCAGGGCCCTGCATGCTTAGCCCAGTGATCTGATTTGTCAGGATTGGATCCACAGTGATGCGGTGGTCCAACCATAGGTATCCTTCGTGGTAGCAGGACAACAACAGTCTAACACATGCATTTACTTCCTGATGCCTCCCAAAATGTGGAATCTTCATCACATTGAGGAGGGTTGACTGCGCAAGGTTATGGGTCCATTACTGTGGTACAATCTTGGGGTTCTTTCCTTTTGTAATAGTCAAGTACTTGTGTAGGGATAGCATATTGTATACCTTGCGATATCTGAGGTTTAAATCACTAAATTTCAACACTGTAAGCTTCTCCCAGTTAGCATAAACTGCACGCACCCCTTTCGGGAGGTACGCAATGACTACAACATAGTTGAAGTCTCTGGGTACGGTGTCTTGATTCACTGTTCCGCTTAGTGGTGGGATATATTTAGGCAAGATGCTTGGGATCATCTTCACAGTGGAAAATCCGTTTATGAGCTTAGATCGTCTTTTCGAAGGCAGTCGGGATGGTCCTGCTCGAGAAATGGAGGGGAAAGCTGACAGTGTGCTTGAGGATGATGCCTGTACACCTGTAGACATTCTGCGTTCTGACATGACTCTCTCAGTCATTAAATCAATTAGAACTTCTTCAACAATTTTCTCAGCAACGCTGAGCTCGTCCGACATACAAACTTGGGTTAGTTGGCTCGGGTGCAAAGGAATTCAGAGACTACAGTGAATAATAAGGCAATGATATCAGGGTAAGTAACTCTTAGGGTTCACACTCAAATTATCAGTTAGCAAAAATTATTCTCGGTGCATGGCGTGATGGGTTAAGTAGGCAATCTCAACAATGATCTGCTTGCAACGGACATGGGGCCTTCATTAACTCTGTTCTATTCGTTCTGGTGCTATCCAACGGTCTAGTGGTAACCCATAATTTCTTTCCGATCCATTCAGAGCGGTGGTTGAACGGGTATATTGGTTCCAATGACTATATTGCTTCGTCATGGCGAAGTACTCTATGTCGATATTCTGATATCTCGGCAAAGCTCCAATTATGCAATTCTTCTTGCTGTGAAGTGTCCTCTAGAACCTCTTGTAACCTTACAGTATTAGCTCTTTTCTTTCTTAACTTCCTAGCCTTATTCCCAGTGAGCTTCGTCTCAGTAATGCTTTTACCATTCTGATGTTTATCTTCTATGGTCATAGTTACTTCGCGCTGTTGAAAGTCTTTCCTAGGGTTCCTTGATAATACTTCTTCTGTATCAAAAATAGGTAACTCAATCTTCTGCGGATCTTCAAGTGTTCTCTTAGCTTCATCATCGGAGTTGCTAATATTAAATATCTGTGATCTGCTCTTCTGTTCTTCAATCAGGTGTGTGATCCTTCTGGTCATAAAGTCTTTTAAATCTTGTTTCTTCTGTTCCAAATATTTTTCTTCCTCTTTTCGTCTGGCTTGTTCTCTATCAATCCAAGGTTTTCCTATGAGCATGGTAAACGGGGCGTTGTCTTCAACAAATTTAATGATCTCAAAGTTTTCCTCTGTTGAAGTTCCATTGATAGTCATAGGTATCTGGGCGAGCCTTCCACATAGGTTTACTAGCTTTCCTCTGAAGAAACTTGTTCCTCCTAGGGAAGGGATCATGGCAGGCTTTCCTATAGCTTCCCAAGTTCTTCCTGGCATAATGTTCACTTGTGTTTCTTCATCAAGAGTACAGTCAATGTCAAAGTCCCCTATTCTTGCTTCGATTTGCTCCTTTTCTTTGAAGATCTCTGATAGCCTAACATGTTAGTGGTCATTCAAGGTATCTTTCATCTGTAGAAATATCTTTTCTGATTCTTTCTAGGTTTTTGCTATAATATTGGTCTCTTGATCTCCTTCAGGGTTTGCTTGCTCCATATTCAGCTTCTCAAGCCTAGCAATCATTCTAGGGCAATCCAGTACTTCATAGTCCATAGCCTTACAACAGAGGCAACTAGGTCTTCTCCTAGGGCATTCCTTAGTAAGATGTCCCAGTCTTCTGCAACTATAACAGAGGGTTAATTCTCTCTTTTGTTTAGATGTTCCCCAACTCCTTCTGTACTATGCACCAGGATCATGGTGTCTAGCCTGCAAAACACTCTTTCTAGAATCCTGCATCCACTTGTTAGTCCAGACATTCTTTCGATGCATAGGTATAATATATCTATCACTATACTTATCAGATCTATTCATATCAAACTTTCTTTCATCTATTAATGCCCTAGTTTTGAAGCTAGGAAGAAATCTATCAAACATACCTAGATCCATGCTTTAGAAACAAAAAATTTCACTTATCTTACTTCTACAAGGAAAAAAGCTTTCAAATCTAAAAACTTTTGTCTATTCTTACCGTTATCAAAGCACAGAGCTTACAGATCTTACCTCTTTTCTGCAGATCTGACCTTTTTCTTTCAAAAGTTTCCACTTTCACTTTTCTTAGGGTATAGAGCGTTCATATATCACTTCTTTTCTTTGGTATCAGCCTCTTTCTTGTAGATCTGACCTTTTCCCTTCAGATCTGATCTCTTTTTCTGTAGATCTAACCTTTTCCCTTCATATCTGATCTCTTTTTCTTAGCACAAAGCTTTGTAGGTCAAGTAGAATACTGCGCACTAGGGCAACAGATCTACACACAGAGTTTAGTTTGCACAAAGATTTTTCTTCTTCATTTCCCAACAATCACAGTTCCTGTCCTGACAATAGAACCATTTGTTGGCACAGGGGCATACCTAGGGTTCAACACTCAAGAGCGCACCAACAAAACCCTAACTATCGACCCTTTTAGAAACACCTGCGAAGTAGATGAAGTCTCACCCGAGGTAGAGGCAGGGGTGGTTGTAGGACTCAGATGTTTGCGACCTTAGTTGGGACATTGATCTATGATTATATATTTAACAGGGCACTTAGCATAGATCCTTCATCAATATTTAACTCGTCTGGTACTTCGCAGATAACACAGAGCATCGCAGTGAAAACTTATACTAAAGATGATTCAGTACTTAGCCACATGAATATAGGGTAGATTCAACAGATCAAGCACTAAACATATTATATATCAGATCTAACATTCATTCATATATCATCAGCATAGAGCATAACTAGATCTACTTAATCACATCAAGCACTTAGCCAAGAAAGAGATAAAACACATTAGAGAGAAGCACAAAGCACTATACACACAGTTACCGTGGTTCACCCCCACCCTGGAGCTACGTCCACAAAATCTTCTTTATATTATCTTGGTCAAGTAGTTACAATACAAAGCTTCAATGACCCTTACTTCGCATAGGACAGAAGATCTGTGCAATTCGCTAGATCCTTCTTCTTTGCTCTTCAGCACAAGACTACAACAACTTTCACTTAGCTTTCCGATCTCATGCACAGAGCACTGTAAGATACATTCGATCACATAGATCCAGTTACTAGCACTAAGCTTTCAGTTATACATCACATAGATGTACTACATTACTACATTACTACATTATTTACATTGCCTATTTATAGATTACAAGATGGGCCTAAGCATGGGTAAACCCACGAGCCAACATCCCTTTCCCGTTACATCAACCCAAAACCCTAAAATGGACCCAAAAATAGGTCTTTCTTCTTTAATTTCCACTTCACGTTGCGCTCCTTCCTTGGCAAGCTGTTGCAGTCCCACAAGTGGTCCAATATGACCAATTATTCTTCAAAACTTGGTCAAGGGCCAATAGTTGGCATAGGGGCAGACTCAGGGTTCAACGCTCAAGAGCGCACCAACAAAACCCTAACTACCGGCCCTTTCGGCAACACCTGCGAAGCAGATGAAGTCTCACCCCAGGTAGAGGCAGGGGTGGTTGCAAGACTCAGATGTCTGCAACCTTAGCTGGGACACTGATATGTGATTATATCTTTAACAAGGCACTTAGCATAGATCCTTCATCAATATTTAACCCGTCTGGTACTTTGCAGATAACACATAGCATCGCAGTGAATACTTATACTAAAGATGATTTAGTACTTAGCCACAAAAATATAGGTTAGATTCAACAGATCAAGCACTAAGCATCTTATATATCATATCTAACAGTCATTCATATATCATCAGCATAGAGCATTACTAGATCTACTTAATCACATCAAGAAATTAGCCAAGAAAGAGATAAAACACATTAGAGTGAAGCACAAAGCACTATACACACAGTTACCGTGGTTCACCCCCACCCTGGGGCTACGCCCACAAAGTCTTCTTTATATTATCTTGGTCAAGTAGTTACAACACAGAGCTTCAATGACCCTTACTTCGCATAGGACAGAAGATCTGTGCAGCTCGCTAGATCCTTCTTCCTTGCTCTTCAGCACAAGACTACAACAACTTGCACTTAGCTTTCCGATCTCATGCACATAACACTCTAAGATACATCCGATCACACAGATCCAGTTACTAGCACTAAGCTTTCAGTTATACATCACATATATGTACTACATTACTACATTATTTACATTGCCTATTTATAGATTACAAGATGGACCTAAGCATGGATAAACCCACGGGTCGACATCCCTTTCCCGTTACATCAACCCAAAACCCTAAAATGGACCCAAAAATAGGTCTTGCTTCCTTAATTTCCACTTCGCGTTGCGCTCCTTCCTAGGCAAACTGTTGCAGTCCCACAAGTGGTCCAATATGACCAAGTATTCTTTAAAACTTGGTCAAGGGCCAACACTACCCAAAACGGGGTCCACAAAACTGTTGGCTTTTCATCTTCCAGGGTTACGGTTTTAGATTTTATTTATGATAAAAATGCCTTTGAAGCCTCATTGTAAAATCATCTTCTTGCGAATGCAAGTAGCAGACACATCTCTTCTTAGAGATAAGCTACAACCATTCTAATGAGTCTTTCACTCTGTATTTTTACAGTCTTTGTACATTTTCTCTCATTAATAGAAAATTATGTATTACTGTATCTCTGTGTTTATGGTTGCATCTCTGATACATTTCTTTTATATTATTAGATATCCAATATATCTCTGTGCATTTCTTTATTATATCTTCGCTCTCATTTCGTGTCGAAAATAATCTAGATCAGTGGTATCAGAGCAGGCTGCTCTTGATCGTTTTTCAGTGCATGTTCCCGACGAGGTCCGAGTATAGAAAGTTAGGTCTCGAGCTTGTATCTCTTGAACACAATCGCTCTCACACATCCAAGAAACTCTTCCATGGAAAAGGAAAAGAAAAATGATAGAGCATACAATTCTATTAATCTGTTGCTTGAGCAAGCTCTCACGAGACAAAGAGACAAAATGATGGAGAATTTTTCCCACATCCTTCAACGTCTGCCAATAACAACAAGAACGTCTTCATCAAGTGACCACTTTGGAAGTACCTCGCCTTTCAAGGTACAATTTAATTTTGATATTCCCATATTTGAAGGATAGATAGATGTGGATGCCTTAGAAACATGGTTAAATATGCTAGAATATTATTTCTCTGTTCATAATTTCTCCGACACGGAAAATATCACCTTCGCACTCCTTAAGGATCTCAACGATGTCAAAGATTAGTGGGAAACTTACTGGGAGAAAAGTTCCATAGAAGAGTCTGGAATATATGGGGCCGAGCCCTCTTGGGATTTTTTTGTGGATGCGGTAAAGGAATAGTATTAACCTGTTGGCAACTATGAGGACTAGTACATGAGATGGGCCACATTGTGGCAAGAAAGGGGCCAAGCAGTTCTGGAGTTCACCAATACCTTCCATACCTTGTGTACCAAGCTAGGTACCAAAGACTCCGAACGACAATTGGTTATGAAATAACGTGGGGCTCTACACAGATACATCCAAACTGAAATGGATTTTATGGACATCTCATCACTCGGTTATGCTTATCGATGTGTTGTTAAAATCAAGCAGAAGTTTAAGCACCAGAACAAACGAGAGTTCAGGTTTGCAAATACACAACAACCAAAGTATGATAAAGAAGGCCCTAACAAACAACATCCCGAAAACCATTCCAAGCCACAGGAAAACAAGGGTCACAAAAAGACGAAGAAGAACATTGGAAAATGGTGTGATTTCCACAAAATCCCCCGGAACAACACTGATGAATGCCGCTCAAAAACGTCATTGGTGCACCGTCACAATGTTTTTAAAAAGTAACGGTGTGTTATTTGCAGTTTTTCACACCGGTGCGCTTAACGTGAGCGCACCAGAACAGGGTTAAATAAAAAAAAATGGTGCCTCCTTTTTTACCATCTCCAGTGAGGAGAAGATTTCAAGCACTGGTGCCTCCTTTTCCCAACTGAAGCGCACTATTGTCGATGCTTCCATTGCTTGCATTGTTTCTGTTCGGTGCTCGGTTCGTGGGATTCCAATTTTGCCATACGGTGGACAAATTTCATTTTTTTCACTACATCCCAGCGATGCCTCCTCGACGAGAAAATGTCTGGGTAAATTCTTTATTTCTTTGTACATTGTATTTTTAGCGGATTAAATTTTGAAATTGAGTTAAATTTGCATTGTTTTTCAATTTTGTTTTTTGTGCAGTGCGTTCTAGTTGTTCTTCTCGCACTGCGCGTGGTGCGCCCTGTAAATTTTATAGGGCGCATCGATCATGTATAGTCTGTTTTCGATGGTGCATCTTATTACATAATGCACCGGTGCGTACCTACCAACAACACACCAGTGCTTCCAAAGTAACAGATGCACCGTCCTAAATACATAGTTTCCACTGAACGATGCATCATTTGTATGCACGCATTGGTGCGTTCATAAAAATAAATGCACCGTTGAATGGAATCTATTTATTTTCATTTGTTCATGCCGAATAAACGCACTGGTGTGTTGTTGATAACGAACACACCAATGCATTTATTTTGAATGCATCGACGTAAATAAATAGTTTCTTTTCAATGGTGTGTTAATATAGGGAACACATTGGTGCGTTCCTAAAAATATATGCACCATTTTAAATAGAATAGTTACAACTGAACGGTGTGTCATTTATATGTACACATTGATGTGTTCATAAAACTATAAGCACCATTAAATGGAAACTGTTTATTTTCACCTGTGCGTTTCGAATAAACGCACCAATGTGTTGTTTATAACGAATGCACTGGTGCGTTTATTATGAATGCACCTGCAAAAAAAATAGTTTCCATTCAACGGTGCGTTGGTTATATGGAATGCACCAGCACATTCATAATACTATACGCATCGTTTAAAATATATAGTTGTTCGAGCGATGCATACATAATAATAGACATACTGTGGAAAATATATAGTGATAGAGCGGTGCGTTCGTGATATATAACACACCAGTGCATACACAATGGGGTGCTGATCCAGGTGGATATCGGTGGCCACCCACCTTTTCCAAATGGCTCAAAATGACTTTTTGGCAATTTTGACAATTTACTATTTTTAGCAGGTTTTAACTTCCGGGGCCATTTTGAGGGCCCAAATGAAGGTTTTTCGAGATCGAGGTTCTTAATGATAGCCAAATGGATGATTAATCCCTCAAAATGATTCTCCTTGATGATACCTTTCCAACGAGCTATCACACGCCTAAAACGAAGATCGTATGCAAACGTTACGACCCTGGGAAGTTGATGTACTCACTTACCCAAACGGGGCCCACATGACTTTTGGCGCTTCATCTCCCAGGGTTAGGTTTTTGGATGTCTAGGGTTTTTGGCATTCCTGCTTATTGTAAAAATGCCTTCAGAGCCTCATTGTAATCATCTTCTTGTGAATGCGAGTAGCCGTCACATCTCTTCTCAGAGATAAGCTGGGACCATTCTAGTGAGTCTTTCACTCTATATTTTTTACAGTCTCTCTACATTTCTTTCATTAATAGAAATCATGTATTACTGTATATCTGTGTTTATGGTTGCATCTCCGACACATTTCTGTTATATTATTGAATATCTGCGATATCTTTGTGCATTTCTTGATTATATCTCCGATCTCATTTCGTGTCGAAAATAATCCGGATCAGTGGTATCAGAGCAGGCTGCTCTTGATCATTTTTTTCAATGCATGTCCCCGACGAGGTATGAGTATAGCAAGTTGGGTCTCAAGCTTGTCTCTCTTGAAGACAATCGCTCTCGCACACCCAAGAAACCCTCAATGGCGGAGGAAAAGAAAAATGACGGAGCAGACGATCCTATCAATCTGTTGCTTGAGCAAGCTCTCACGCGACAGAGGGACGAAATGATGGAGAATTTTTCCCACATCCTTCAATGCCTGTCGATAGCATCAGGCACATCTTCATCAAGCGAC
>ML791788.1:234026-249924 GCA_009831015.1 Picea engelmannii
GAATCATGTTCTCCTTCTTGTACGCCATCCGTCCTTGTGTGCCATCCCTGTGCGTCTTCCTCCTTCCCAAGGTCCTCGTCCTCCGCTGCAACATTGGATAATTCATTATCTCCTGGAAGAAGGGCGTCCTAAGAGTCAAGGTGTAGGAATTCCTCCTCCATGATGCAGATGTGAACCTCCTCTGTGTCCTCCATAGTGCTGGTGCAGTGGAAAACCTCAGTGGCTGGTGTAGTGGCGTCCACTAAAAAATTTCTTGGGGGTTGCCAATTCTATGGTACGGTGAAGAGAAGGGACTCTGAAGGGATCTGTAAGGGTTCCTCTGGGATCACTTCCTCCATGTAAGCCATAGGAGGCGACCTTTCCTTCTCTTTGCTGAGTGTAGCCTGAGTGCGATTAGTGCAGGCTATGGAGAGTGATCTCTCTAATAGCTGCCTCCTCCTCTGTCGTGCGGTAAAACTATGCTAGGCAGGGCTGCGACGTGGCCTGCCTCTCTCCCTTGGCATTGAGGAAGTGATGCGTATAAGTAACGTGGAAACAGTTCTGCAGTGGTTGCACCAGAGCATTGAGATGCTTGCCTGGTGCAGGTCGAAGGTGAAATGGTGTAGGCTGGTGCATTGATGGATAATAGTGTAGAGGAGAGACATGAATGCTCCCACTAATTGCCCCCATCCATTGAATTCCATTGTCATCGATCTTCTCACGCAAGGGAGCCATCCTTTGTCTCTTGACAGACAATAATGGCAAGCTCCCATAATTAATGGAGAGGGAATGGGAGCCATCCTAACATATTTATGGCTTGGCTCAGGCTTGTGTTACATGGCCACTGTGTGCTACGTAGCACCCCATCCGAGGATGGCATCAATAAATATTAAGCATAATCCTGACACTGATATGAAAAATGTTGAAGGAGAAGCTCAACCCTCAACTTCCCAAACATCAGACAAACAAATTGATTTAATGGTAAAAACTATGGAAAGGTTGGTGGAGAAGCTATCTTTAGAAAATAAACCTACCATCAGAGATCAAAATGCTTTTATACACATAAATCCTAATTTCAGAAGAGCACCAGTTCCACATATTAGACAGAGAGACCAAATAAATCAAGGTGATCAACAAGTTAAACCCCCTTTCCAAAATAATTATTTAAATGAGAATTTTGATGAATCTATTGAAGACAATATACATTGCTGTGATGGTACTGAAACATATGTGTTCCTAACTAAAGAAGAGCATGATCAATTTATGGATGCAAATGATAAGTTTATGCAGGAAAATGATGACATATTGTTAATGGAAACAAAAGAATATAGGAAGGGGTTTCAAAATTCCATCATGTAGTTTCAGAAGTAATACAATATCAAAAGTAAAAAGGTGTTTGTAAACCCACCAAAAGGGAATCCTACAAAGGAGCCTCAAGTCAATTTACCTTCTTCAAGTCAGTCTAAGAAAGATAGTTTTGCAAAGGAGGTATTGGAGAAAGGAAAATAGAAAGAAGAGCCCCAAAAGAAGGTACCAGAGATAAAAAGGGATGCAGTCATCAAATAGGTAGAAAAAACACAGTGTCCTTTTATCTTTTAAAGTGAAATGGAAAAAATCAAAATTTATGTTCCTTTCAGTGAACTGATAAGGAATGGTGAATATAGAAGCCAAATCATTAAAATTTTGAAAATGGAAGAAGAATTTGATACTTTGAGTGTGCAAGATGATTACCCTTCAATTTTATTTGGTCCTCGGGTGGAAAAAATTGGTGATGATGGTGATATACCTCATTTCTATGTCAGCCTTAAAGTTCATGATATGACCTTACACAATGCAATGCTAGATTCAGGAGCATCTCATAATTTGATGCCAAAAGTAATCATGGATGAACTAGTCTTGCACATTACTAGGCCTTACAAAGATATTTTATCTTTTGATTCAAGGAAGGTAAAATTTTTAGGTTTAATCGAAGATCTGGTTGTGTCTCTATCTTAAATTCCATCAAAGAATCTAATCACGGATGTAGTTGTTGCTGACATCCCTCCAAAGTTTGACATGTTTTTGTCAAGATCATGGGCTGCAAAGTTGAAAGGTACTCTACAGATGGATATGTCATATGAAACTATACCAGTGTTCAACCAAGAAAGGAGACTGTACAAAGAAGTATTGTTGAAGTACATTGTGAGTAGCAAAAAGAAACCGAAAAATCATCCTATTTATTCTGTTGATACTGATGTTGGTTTTTAAATTTTCTACAATGACCTGTGATTTGAGGAAGAAGAGCCAAAGACTGTTGAATTTCCTGTGGAAGGTGAGGCTGATCATCAAGCAGGGAAAATTTTAGACCAACAAAATAGAGAAAATGATGAAATGTGGAGTATGAATTTTGATGGAGCTGCTAGAAAGGAGGGAGCTGGAGTAGGTGTTTGGATAATTCCTCCTAGAACAAGTTCAAAACTTTTCTCTTAAATTTTTTCTTTTTACTGTACAAATATGTTGGCACAGGGGCAGACCCAGGGTTCAATGCTTCAACAATGCACCAAAAAAACTCTAACTACTGGCCCTTTCGGTAACACCTGCGAATCAAATGAAGTCTCACCCAAGGTAGAGGAAGGGGGGATTGCAGGGCTCAAGTGTCTACAACCAAGCTGGGACACCGATTTGTGATTACAATACTTAACATAGCACTTAAACAACAATATGCATTAGCTTCTTGATTCTCATTCACATCACAGATTAAACCCTTATTATAGTTCAATGCAGTAACCATAAATGTCAAGTACTTCCATTCACTTAGCACATAAAATTTGCTCATATCTAGCATTCAATCATATTTAAGCACTAAGAAACAACATCATATGCATTCAACATACATTATAACAACAACACTAAGCAAATAAAAAGCATAAATCACATCACACAAAGCACATCAAGACACAGAATATACGTGGTTCACCCCAGTGTGGGGATACATCCACCAACTTATTCTTCTTCTTTATTAGTCTTTAATCTTCTTACATTCATCTGCTCCTATGCACAGAGCCACATAGCCAACTTCGCACTAGACAAGTGATTTGCACACAATGCACTAGGTCCACCTTCCCAAAATTAGGTCAAGGCATAGAGCCAAATCCTTACTAGCACATAGCCTTACTAACATATCATGCACATAACCAATCAACCAATATCTTACATTGCTTGCACTAAGCTTCTACTACTTTCTACATTACATTCCTTCCTATATGTACTTTTACAAAAGTCCTAAACATGGGCAAACCCATGGGACGACAACCCATAACCCATTACCTAAACCCTAGTAAACCCTTTTCTCGGTCCACAAGCCTACAAAATAAGTGAGATCCCATGATCTCAGCTTCGCCTAGGCGTTCCATCTTCGACCAGCTTGTTGAAGTCCCAAAATTGGTCAAACACGACCAATGTTTCCTCAAAACTTGGTCAAGGGACAATAAGACCCCAACACTCACATGTGACTCGTCTCGAGTCACTCAGATCTAGGCAACACTGCTTCGAAGGCCTCGAGTTGCTGCTTTGCTAGAGCCTCCTACTCGAAGAACTCTTGAATCACTTATTTTGTAACAGGCCCTTCCAAGTGTTGTTTCATTGTTGCAACCACTTGGTCTAGCTACGAGCCTTTTCCTTCAATCTCTTCAAAAACCGTGCAGGTTTTGTCCTGCACCAGCTATAGTCTCTATGTAACTTCCATGACTCTTCTCTGGATGGCAGTAATTTGCTGCTGGACTGCGTGCTGCTCCTGTGATCTCTTCATTTTCTCAACTGCAGTGAGTGATTTCATCTGTGCTTGCAACGTGGATGCTTGCTGCTGCGCCTCCTGGATATGTGCTTCTAGTTTCCTAAACTCTAGATCTTCTACGAGGTGTTCGTAGGTCTGCACACTATGATTATTTAATTGCTTAAATTCTGAGGTGAGTGCCCTGATCCTTCCAACTGCGCTCCTAGCAAATTCCTCCCTTTGATTGCACACTTCTTGCGGAGTGCTCGACACTGCTTGAAGTTCTATCTCCGTTATTCATGCTTGAAGCTGCTGAATGGCCTCAACGAGCTTCCCCACTTGCATCTCAGTTGACTCTTATTCCTCCTGTGCCAAGCCCGACACAGAGCGAAGTGCTGTAGTCACTGCCTCTTTGACCATAGTCTACTCTATGAGCAATTTGTCTTTTTCTTTCTATATCTTTGCTTTTTCCTTCTCGAACATCACCCAAATTTCATCTTTCTCCTTCTCATAGGTGGTTACGCAAGGCTCCGCAACTCATAGTTTCTCCATGATCTCCTCCTTTTCTTTCTTCAAGGCTTTTATAGACTGCTCCTTTTCTTCTTGGGCTCACTGAATTCAAGCCTCTATTTCATCTGCTAATCTTCGTAATTGGGTGGGCTCATCCGCTAATTTTGCAATTTTCAATGAAGAAGGCGCAGTAGGTACTGCACGACTCGAATGGATAGCTTATTGTATGTCTTTGAGATATTTATCGATTCATTCATACATCATCTCCTACTTTGTTCCATGTCTCTGTAAGATAACCTCTGAAGCATCCTCCACAGTTGTGATGATTAGACCGACATTTTCCTCTGTGAGCACGTTCTTCGACTGAGGCTTATTGGTGCGGGTTTTCTTTCTTGTTGAGGGCTTCTGCGGAGAAACCTTCATTTTCTTCAATGTTTCGGCCTTTGTATGGGGATCCTTCGATGGTGTAACTTCACCTTTGTCTTTATTTTCTCCTTCTTCCCCTCCTTCTGGATTCACTTTGTCTCCTCCTCCTTTCGCGGGCGAGTCAGGCCTACTTTCCTCTGAGGTGTTGTCCTCCTCATCACTTTCTATGTTCTGCACTTCCTCCTTTTTCTTCTTTTTCTTCACGCTAGTCTGTCCATCATGTTCGAATCGAGTGACATAGGGACTTCTGATGATGTTGGGTTCGGAGAGTTCTACATCTTCAACCGGTACAAGGAACTCTGCTATCCATTCTTTCGTGATCTCCTCCATATCTTCGTTAGTCAGCTTATAATAGGACTGCAATTCCTCCTTACTCTGTGTGTAGTGATGTAGATAAAGTGTCTATCTACACAGAACTTCGCTAGAGGTCTGTATTGGTGCAATGTATTTGATGTCATGTGTGGAAATGATTCAATAGAATGCTTCATCTGCTGGTAGTAAGCATGGAAGACAACGTTCGGCTACCACTGCTTTGACATATCATTTGTATACCACAAGGTGGAAAACCTTGCGACCAACGAATCTGATGGCTCAACTTCTAGAAATGTCACTCCTTCTGACATCTGCCAAGTGACATAGGTGATCAGTACCAGTAACCAACTGAAATGGAATTCATATCCCTGATCCTACGCTTCGCGATAACTTTTTTCGAGCTTGTTGATGAGGTAACTCACCTGGTTCATTTGCATTCCTTCTACACACTTCCTTGCGAGGTCTACTACAAATCTAGTGACCTGTGTCAGACGGTTCTTTTTGACGATATTTCCAGCTATAAGCTGACAAGCTAGGTGCACTGCATCATCCCGGATGGAGGCTACCTTGTAGCCTCACTTTCCCTTTTCTACATCGCTATAGTCTTCCTTTATGCATTGTGCCAGAGAGCGATCTGAAGTCTTCCCTGGGTAGAATTGCTAAGGGTCAGATCCCTGCATGCTTAGTCCTGTGATGAGGTGAATCAGTTCCAGATCCACAGTGACGTGCTTGTCGAGCCATAGATATCCTCCGTGATAGCACAACAAGAGGAGTTTAATGCAGGCGTTAAACTCCTGATGTCAGCCAAAGTAAGGGATATTCATTACATTCATGATCGTTTATTGCGCAAGCTCCTTAATCCATGGTTGGGAGACTATGCACAACTTCTTTCTATTCGTCTTCATCAAATACCTATGTGGCACGAGCATCATGTAGTTATTTCAGTCTCTGAGGTTGAAGTCGTTGTTCTTCAAGGTTGGGATGTGTCCTAACTGGGGTCCAACTATGCGTTTCCCTTTCGGGATGTACACAATGATCAACGCGTACTCAAATTCACGTCAGATACTGTCACAGTTAACTGCGCTAGCCAAAGGTAGTATATAATATGGCAAGACTGACGGTATCTACTTTGCGTTAGCTAGATCATCGTAGTTCTTGCTTCGCTTCTCAGTAGTACGGCTGGAACGACATCCAGTCGAGGGAGATGCTTTCAATCCTTCAGTCGATGATGCCTATATTCCTCCAGAAATAACTCTCTCAGCCATGAGATCCACGAGAATCTCCTCCACAGACTTCTCTAACGCGCTATGTTCGCTCGACATTCACACTTGTAATCAAATAGATCAGGTAGGTGAATGAACAAGAAAGGTAATCAAACAGATGGTGAGGTTTAGAAATCACATCGTGATATGCAATCGATTCTATGTTAGCTTGGATAATCATAGGTGGAAAAAAGTGGTCCTGACGCAACGTCCGATGGGTTAAATAAACAAGTTTCGTAAAAAATTCCTCCAACGGGTAGGAATGCCTCAATCAATACGAATTAGTCCGTTATGTCGTGGTCTCAAAAGTCCAACGATGGTCTTTCCATTAATAACTGTGTTTCTATCCATTCCAGAGCATTATTCTAATGGTCAGGGCGCCTCCAACGGTCATATAGCTTCACTGTGGAAAAATCCCATTCTACGTGGTTCTGCTATTTCGACGAGGTTCAAATTCTACAGATATGCCTCCTGCAAAGTCTTTTCCAGAGCCTCTTGTAGTTTTCTAGTTTGGATTTCTTCTTACTGAGTTTCCTTGCCTTCTTTCTTGTGATATGAGTCTCTAGATTCCTCTTTCCATTCTTATTCTTATCTTTTCGTAGCATAGTGACTTCACGCTGCTAATGTTCTTTCAAAGGGTTCAAAGGTAATACCTATTTTCTTACTATGTCCTGGGTGGACATACTTTCTTCTTGCATGGATAGGTCCTTCACACCTTCTTGCGTTATTTCAACTTTGACAATTACTTGTCTTTCATTCTGGTGCTTCAACTCAACTTCTTGTTCTTTTATCAATCGATCTATTTTTCTGGTTATGAGGTCCCTTAGTTCTTTCTTTTTTTGTTATGTGGCTTCCTCCTCTGCTTTCCTTTTAATTCGATCCTTCTCAATCCAAGTCTTTCCTAACAAAAGTGGAAAAGGGGTGTTGTTCTCAATAAACTTAATGACTTCAAACTCTTCTTTAGTCGATGTTTCATGAGAAATCATAGGTATGTTAGTAACTCTTCCACATAGGGTTATCATCTTTCCTTTAAACAAGCCTATCCTTCCCAATGAAGGTATCATAGCAGGCTTTCCCAAAAATTCCCAAGTGCTTTCTAGCATAATGTTCACGTGTGTTTCTTCATCTAATACACAGTCTATGTTGAAGTCTTCTATTCTTGTAACTATGCGTTGTTTTTCTTTCAAGATCTCTGAAAAATTGACATCCTTGTGGTTATCCATTGCTTCTTTTAACTGTACTAACATAGTTTTAGATTTCTCTGATTCTTTCTCTTTCTGATTCTCTAACATATCCGTAGTCTCTTGATCTTCTTTATAGTTTTCTTGTCTCATGTTCATCTTTTCAATTTTAGCAATCATTCTTGGGAAATCCTCAACCTCATGACCAATAACTTTACAACAAAGACAAATAGGACATGTACCAGGGAATTCCTTAGCAAGATGTCTCGATCTTCTGCAATTGTAACACAGTGTTAAACGAGCCCCAACCTTTCCTCTACTACGCACTGGGATCACAGTGCTGGTTCTGCAATATGCAAAAATTCTTTCTACGTTCCTGCATCCACTTATTAGTCCAAAAATTCTTTCTATGCATAGGAATAACATATTTTTCTCTATTTCTATCAAATTTATTCAGATCAACTCTTTCTTTTAACTGTGCCCTAACTTTCAGACTAGGACAAAATCTATCAAACATACCTAGATTCATGCTTTCGAAGAAAAAATGTCCACTTATCTTACCTTTACCAAAGAAAAAAGCTTTAAGATCTTACCTCTTTTCTTCAGATCTAGTTTCTTTCTTAGCACAGAGCTTCGCAAGTTAAGTAGAATACTGTGCATTTCAACAAAAAATCCACACACAGAGCTTTCTGTTTTCTTCAGTTCCCAGCAATCAAAGTTTCAAGTCTCGACAATGGAACCATTTGTTGGCACAGGGACAGACCCTGGGTTCAACGCTTCAACAACGCACCAAAAAAACCCTAACTACCGAACCTTTCGGCAACACTGAGAAGCAGATGAAGTCTCACCTAGGGTAGAGGCAGGGGGGGTTGCAGGACTCAGGTATCTACAACCATGCTGGGACACAGATATGTGATTACAATACTTAACAGAGCACTTAAACAACAATATGCATTAGCTTCTTGAATCTCATTCACATCGCAGATTCAACCCTTATTACAGATCAACACGGTAACCATAAAGATCAAGTACTTCCATTCACTTAGCACATAGCATTAACAAAGATCTAGCATTCAATCATATTTAACCACTAAGAAACAACATCAGATGCATTCAACATACACTATAACAACAACACTAAGCAAATAAACAACATAAATCACATCGCACAAAGCACATCAAGACACATGATATACATGGTTCACCCTAGTGTGGGGCTATGTCCACCAAGTTCTTCTTGTTATTTATTAGTCTTCAATCTTCTCACATTCATCTTCTCCTGTGCACAGATCCACAGAGCCAACTTCGCACTGGACAACTGATTTGCGCACAAAACACTAGATCCACCTTCCCAAAATCAGGTCAAGGCACAGAGCCAACTCCTTACTAGCACAGAGCCTTACTAACATCACATGCACATAGCTAATCAACCAATCTCTTACATTTATTTCACTAAGATTCTACTACTTTCTACATTACATTCCTTCCTATATATACTTTTACAAAAAGGCCTAAACATGGGTAAATCCATGGGTTGACATCCCATAACCCATTACATAAACCCTAGAAAACCCTTTTCTCGGTCCACAAGCCCGCAAAACAAGCGAGATCCTGTGATCTCATCTCTGCCTGGGCACTCCATCTTCGACGAGTCTGTTGAAGTCTCAAAAGTGGTCAAACACAACCAATGTTTCCTCAAAACTTGGTCAAGGGCCAACAAAATAACATGACTGAATATGAGGCATTGATTTTGGGTTTGAACCCTTTGAAAGAATTGGGTGCAAAAAAAATAGCTGTACATGAGGATTCTGAGCTTGTCATAAATCAGGTTAAGGGCATCTATTAGTCAAAGAATCCTAGGTTAAGGGCATCTATTAGTCAAAGAATCCTAGGTTAAGGGCATCTATTAGTCAAAGAATCCTAGGTTAAGGGCATATAGAAATATAGTTCTTGACTTACTTGAAGGTTTTACAGAATATAATCTCTCAGTGATTCCAAGAGGACAAAATCTAATTGTTGATGCATTAGCCACTTCATCCTTTGTTTTCAAGATTCCTATCTTTCCTAACAAAAAATATGAAAATGAAGTAAAACACATGCCAACAGTACCTGATAACATCAACTATTGGAATATTTTTGAGAATGACAAGTAGGTGGTAATATTTCTCCAAATGACTGATGAATTTTGCAACTCAAATATTGATGATGAAAATTGTTGTCATTAGGAAGAGGATGCATTCATGTTCTCAAATGACGACTGTTTCCAAAATCAGATTGCTGGTAGAGATATTGTTCAACTCAAAAATAATATCATTCCCAAGGGTTTGGTCCCATTGAATTTTTTTTTGACAATAATGATGTGGCAATAAATCCCAAGGTCACTACAAATGATGAAGCAATAGAGGATTGTAATATTGGGATTCGGGAAGATCCCAAAATCATCAAAATGTCCAAGACACTTAGTCCATAAATAAAGAAAAGATATATCATATTAATGAAGGACTTGCCAGATGTTTTTTCCTAGAGCTATGAGGATTTGAAGGTTTATGACACTAAGGTGATTCAACATGTAATTCCAACAAAATATGATCACAAAAATTTCAAACATAAATTGAGAAGGATTAATCCTTTGCTACTGCCATTAATTGAGACAGAGGTAAGAAGTTTGTTTGATGCTAAGATTATAGCGTCTTTAAGATTCTCTAAATGGTTGGCTAACTTAGTTCCTGTCAGAAAGAAAAGTGGTGAGATCAGGTTGTGTGTAGACTTTCAAAATCCGAACAGAGTTTCTCTCAAAGGCAATTATCCTCTTCCCAAGATGGATTACATTCTGCAGAAGTGGTTGGATCAAAGAAAATGTCAATGCTTGATGGTTTTTTCTGGATGCAACCAAATCATGGTGCATCCTGATGATCAAGAGAAGACAACCTTCACAACACCTTGGGGTACATTCATGTATGCCAAGATGCATTTTGGGCTCATCAATGCAGGGGAAAATTTCCAAAGGGATATGGACATAACTTTTGCTCATGAGAAATATAAGTTCATTGTTAATTATTCAGATGATATTACCGTGTTTTCAGATTCTGATGATGAACATCTAAAACATTTGAAAAGGTTTTTTCAGAAATGTAGGAAATTTGGCATTTCATTAAATCCAAATAAATCTAACTTTGGAATGCAAGAGAGGAAACTACTTGGTCATATTATTTCAAAAGAATGAATAAAGATAGATCCCAACCGAGTGGCTGCAATTCTGAAAATTGACACACCCAGGAGAAAAAAGGAGGTATTTCTTGGAAGAGTAAACTTTCTGAGGACATTTATCCCCAATCTGGATAAAATCATAAAGTACATTATCAACATGCTCATAAAGGGTAGCAAGATAAAGTGGACTCCAGAAGCCAGGAGATCCTTTGAGGATATTAAAGTGGCATTGACCAAGGCACCAATATTGGCTAGTCTAGATTATACAAAGGATTTCATCTTGTTCTCTTTTGCATCAGAACACATTATTGTTGGTGTCTTGTTGCAAAGAGATGAACATAATTTCGAAAGGCCCATAGCCTATTACAACAAAAATCTGAGAGACTCTCCATTGAAGTATGACATCATGGAGAAGAAATCATATGCACTAGTAAAAGCCCTGAAAGAATTCAAAATTTATATCTTACATTCTCATGTTGTTGTTTATGTGCCCAATAATTCTCTGAAAGACATCTTAACTCACTCTGATATTGAAGGAAAAATAGGAAAATGGATAGTTGTCTTGTTAGAATATGATTTTGAGATAAAGCCTACAAAGTTGATAAAAGGTCAGGGGCTTTCTAAATTGATGACATAGTCAAATTATGATGTCTCGGGAATAAATTTTATTGCTGACCTGTCAGAAATTTCAAAGGAAGAGACAATCCCACATGTATCCCACAAATTCCTTGAATCTCCATGGTATGTTGATATTATATATGTGTTAAGGAATTTACAAGCTCCTCCTGAACTAAGAAAGACAAAGGCTATATTTCTGAAGTTAAAAGAAACAAAATTTTGTATTCTAGATGATTCTCTGTATTGGAAAGATCCAGGTGGAATTTTACTAAGTTGTTTATTGGAAGGAGAAGTTAAACATGCTATCAAAGAATTTCATAAAGGTGACCGTGGAGGGCACCATTACTGGAAAACCACTGTGCATAAGATACCGAGAGTAGGATTTTATTAGCCCAACATTTTTTCTGATGTGTACAAGGAGGTATTCATGAATGTCATATTTTTGATGGAAAAAGGAAATTACATCCCTTGCCATTAAAACCTATTCCTGTTGAAGAAACATTTAGGCAGCGGGGCCTTGATTTTATAGAAGAGATCCATCTGCCATATTCAACTCAACATAAGTGGATATTGACAACTACATATTACTTCACCAAGTGTATTGAAGAAGTTCCAACAAGGCAAGCCACTAATGTTATTATTATTCAATTGCTCGAAATCAACATTTTGTCTAGGTTTGGTTGTCCGGTCAAAATCATAACTGATAATGCAACATCATTCAAGTCCAAGAGAATGGAAAATTTTTGCAGTGATTACAACATAACCCTGGGACATTCCACAACTTACTACCCTCAAGGTAATGGATTAGCTGAGTCATCCAACAAGAGCTTGACAAGAATTATTAAAATGATTCTACATGATAACAAGAAGTCTTGGAACAAAAAGATTATTTATGCATTATGCGTTGATATGATCATCACCAAGAGGTTTATTGCTACATCACCTTTTCAGATTGTATATGGTACAGATGTAGTTTTCCCTACTTCATCAGGGCTACTAGTGATGAAGTTGCTGCAAGAACAAGAAGTTGAACCAAATGATGCTCAAAGAAGGACAAATCAACTGATTCATGTGCAACAAATGACTAAACAAGTGTTCAAAAACTCACATATGCATCAGGATAAAATGAAAAGGGTTTTTGATAGATATACAAAGGTTGATGATTTCAAGGTAGATGATTTGGTGCTGAAGTGGGATGCAAGAAATGAAGATAAAGGGAAGCATGGAAAGTTTGACCACCTATGGGTGGGACCATTCAGAATTGTTTCTTATCATGGGAGCAATTCTTATTTGTTGCAGGAGCTCAATGGAAATCTCATCAGTGGAGGACCTGTAAATGGCAGGTTCCTCAAACACTACCTTTCTTAAAAGTATTTTGGTCTTTCCGTTTCATTGTAAATAACCATTGTTATTTTTCAAAATAGAGCAGTTAAAGTTTTTCATATCAACATAATTTGAAGCTTCAAGAGAAGGAACTAAGATTCTATTGCATATTACTGGTGTGAATTGAAATAGATAAGGTATGCATGTTTCTATTTTTCAGAAAAATTTCAGAAAGTTTCAACCATAGCCAAATGAATAAGGCTACTGTATCTACGGTTCTTTGGTGCCTCACAGGGAGGATGCCATTCCCAGTTGGAGCCCATGTTAGTCACCAATAATTTTTTTTAATTCCTAGAGCCAGGGTTATAAAATTAGCAAAGGAACTAAACAATTTAGAGGCATGACAAATTGACATGAAGGTTAAAAATGGCACAAAGAAGTTAAATTTGACGAAGAAATCAATTAGATCGGACCCGAAATAACTTTGATCACGATCCATAAAAATCGACGGCCAAGAAGCATTGCAGAATTTGAAGTTGCATGGGGGATAATTATGAAGGGTGGTCCCACAATACAAATTGTTGTTTCCATTGAAGGGTGTGTGTCAACATCGGGTTGATTGCAGAATGATAAGTGGGTTTTTCCAAAACCACTAATCCACATCTCCACAAATTTAAAAGTATAAAGTGTTGATGTGATATTTTCATTATTTATTATTTTCAAACATGAGAACCATTGGAACACTGTCACGACCGCCATTTTCTGTTGTAGCCCAACTTTGCACCATTACAGTTCACTTCCAGTTATTTATATCGTCTCCATGGATCCCATAGTATTGTCAATAATAGAGAAAGACCTTGAAGGTAATGAGGAAGCCCTAATTGACAGAGATGCAAATGTATTTGATCTTGATATCACTATTTCCCCCATTCCTATGTCTCGAAGCAACTTGGTTGATATAAAGGGAAATGATATTCCATTTTTAGAAGTAGTCCAGGCCTCCATTGCCCGATATGTTGTGGAGCTTTCTTTCCCATTTCCTGAATTCGTAGGTTGGTGCGTTGAGCAATATTCCCATGCAGAAAGAGTAAATGTAAATAAACAAGGGTCTCAAGTCCTGTGTAGAATAGATAGTCTATCATTTCGAGAGTCACTCACTATACTAGAAGTTTTTTCCATAAATAATGAGTCATTCAACGAAAAAAATATGATTAGGGTTTACAGAGAATGTCATCCAAAGCTCTAAAGTCAATTTCTACAACAAATCATTAAACCTGAACAAATGTTAGAGAGTATGTCCTTACCAATGAGCATCAACATGATGGCCATTAAAGTTTAGTGGGTCTATTCCCTGTTGAGTCAGGTCCTAGGTATAGATAGTGATAAATATGTTGTTGAAGTCATGCTTGGTTTTCTTTTGAATTTTTTCAAATCAGAGTCTGGTCAGTTAGTCCGAATTAATTTTGATGAATTCCTAGATGACACCATTCAAAAGTAGCTAGTGAATTTCCATTCTTTGAGACATTTCAGATATTATACATATCTGTTAAAGGTTTTCTTAACAAGTAACCATGGAAAAATCCCTGAATCAACTTTTGTATCTACTAAATGTAAAAGAATCACATTTCTTATATTCATCAATAAGGTCATGTCAAGAATCTATTCTTTGATTTTTAATGCAATTTTACCCAGAGTTTTGGAGGACTTGAAGATTCACCTACATCCAAATCCAGAGAACATAGTAGGAGACTTGGTACCTTTTATGCATTCAACAATGATTTGGGTATATGGTTTTCGTGAGTCTCCTTACTTGTTACCTGTTTTCCTAACTCCTAGGATTTTTGCTCTTGAGTTCATCAGGCAGAGAATCATCTCTGAGACAAAAAACTTCATCAAATTGCATAGAGATTCTAGAATTAAAATTCCCTTTGTTATTGGTCCTTTTGTTGTTAAGTCTAGATCATGTTTATCAGAAGTTAAGGAAAAACTCAAATATTTTGTTTTTTCAGAAATACAAGCAGGAAAATATGATCCACATCAGATCATATCAAATAGAAGACAGATGGGTAAAATTGCACCTTATGAACATGAGTATGTTGAAGGCTTTGAAAAATTAGCTAATATGGAAGTGTGTATTGATGTGGAAGCACCTTTGGAGCAAGTACAAACACAACAAGCTCCTCAAAAGTTAGTGATTAAAATTCCCAAATCTAGTGTGTACAACAAAAGAAGTATTTTAGAGACTATGGATATTGATGTGGAACAAAATGCTTAAAAGAAGATGAAAATTATTCAGCCAAAGCAGATTCTAGATTTGGAAGATGAAGGACCCAGAGATCAAGTGAATTTGAACATTGTGGAAAGTGCTAACAATATTGTAGAAGCTGAGGAAATAAGTCATCTTGAAAGTGAAGGAAACTCAAGAGCCTTTCACAGTTAGAAATATTATTTTGATAAATCACTTGATACAACTTATCAATCTAGAGAAGACCTATAAAAACAATATGCTAAAAAAAGAAATGTGGCTTTGGGTGAAATGAGGGATTTGTTTCCTGAAGTGGAGAAAGTTTCTCAACATAAATCTTTCTTGTTCGCTGTGAGGGATACTGAAAAGAAAACCTTTAATATTGCATTTGTAGAGGAGGATAATGTATCCGAGATTAAAATTGAATATGACAAGATAAGTGCCCCTGACAAAGTGCAATTCCATAAGTAGGCCAATGATCTGTTGTATTATGATTATTTGAGTTTAAATTTGAAAAATGCAAAGCTGACATCCTTATCTGTAAAATTAGAAGGACATATAAGACAAGAAAAAGAAGCCAACAAAGATTGGAAGACTCAAATTAAAAGGCTTGAGTCTAAAGAATCTCAAGGTGTGAAGTCTTTATTGGATGAAAAAGATAAAATAATTCAAAGTTTGAAGAAAAAGTTGAAAATGCCTACTATAGAACATCCACATATAGTAGAATTGGTAGATTTAGAGTAGGAAAAAGAAACATTTAGAAAAGAAGCACTGGATTATAAGGCTAATATTTTGCAGCTGTAAAAGGAAAAGATGGAATGGTCTTAAGAAAAAGTAGAGTTGGTTACTAGAGCCATGGTTTTAGCCCCTTCTGTAGGAATTGGATAAACCACTGAAGACATTGTTCAGGTTATGTCACAAGTTAGTCTAAAAGAAGGAGAGATCAAAGGGTTAAAGGAAAAATGGAGAAATTGGAGCAGGAAGTGCACACAAAATATGAAAAGATTTCCTAAGTTGAAAGGGAAAAGGTAGCCTTGCAGGAGAAGATTAATAAATTGAATTCAATATTAAGAGGTAAAAGTCT
>ML791789.1:0-16763 GCA_009831015.1 Picea engelmannii
AATATTTGTCTATTCCTGCAATAAAATCAAACAATTCAAACAAAATTCAGAAATTACCTAATATCACTCAATAATATTTCTAGAAGACTTTTTAATCATTTTTGTC
This sequence comes from Picea engelmannii, assembly GCA_009831015.1. Taxonomy (NCBI): domain Eukaryota; kingdom Viridiplantae; phylum Streptophyta; class Pinopsida; order Pinales; family Pinaceae; genus Picea; species Picea engelmannii. Next base: position 107 of record ML791789.1, read on the forward strand.
CTAATTATTTCTAATTAATAGAAAATTCAATCAAGATTATATCATAAACCATGGTGATAAGGAGGATATTTGTACCTTTTCCTCAACTCAACAATCAGCAAGACTGGGAAAGAAAGGGAGAGGGCAACAACTTGTCTGCAGAGGCATTCCATTGGGCAAGGAGTCATCACATCCTACAGATCAAAGGCAATCAAATTGTATATCAAACAAAGGGATATATAATGATGAGTAGAAGCATGGTGAATATGACAAAAGGAAGAACATCCATTGTACATAAATCCTTTCTGTAAGATAGATTAAAGAGTGCTTGAACAATAATCAATGATTAATAGGAAATTACCACAAATCCTTTGGAGCTCATGAATCCATTACCCAAAGGCATCTTTTGATCTTCAAAATATGTAAATATTACTCAAGCAAGATGATAAGAAAGAATGGAAAAAAGAGAAAAACATTCTAGTATCACAACTCTCATGAATATCTAATGGAAAAAATCCATATAACACATGCCCTCAGGCTTACAAATGAGCACACTCAACTGCTCCTCTAGCTCTCTCCTCTCTTGGATCATGAATCTAACCTTTTCCTTCTCAAAATCCACTTTCATATATAGTGAATGGTCTCTATATACCCTAAGGAGGTCGAAACCAAAGAGATACATAGGATCCCCCTCCAGTTAGGAGTCTTGTTACAAAATATTCCAACAAAAACCTAACAAATTCCTATTTTTCGGGATCTTGCGTATTGTGATAAATGCCTTTCGAAACAGGTCATGTTGCTTGATATGGACATTGAACAGATGTCCCTCATGTCCAAATAACTCCTAGGAGGCCATTCAAACCTTCCCTGACAGTTGGCAGCCCTCCCATAGATCAAATTTGTTATACTATTAGAGTTCGTAGTGCTTGTGACAGCGTGCACTACGAACTATCATGTAGGTGATGATTTTGTCTTTTCTCCAAAAATACAAACTGGGTTGGGCTTATGTTTTTTCAGTAATTCAAAAACACCATTTTTTTTTTCCACATTCAGAGGAACCCATATGGGAATTCAAAAGTTACAAGAAAAACAATCCTTTGTTGTGTGTTAATTACTTACAAATTTTCATAAATTACCAATTCGCAATGTTGGCACTGTGAACTTTCCTATAGCAGCATGTTTCACTTTGCCAAATTTTTTAACATTTAAAAAACTGTCTCCAGTGCCCCAAAATGTTGTAACAACTTATAATATTGGCACATGACTAGAAGAGAATATCTGAGTAGCTAAACATGGTTTATAAAGCATAACGATCCTCAAAAAATGCAAAATGCATAAAACAGGAAACTTGTCAAAAACTGATATGGTTAAGGAGGTTCAAAATCTTCATTTTTTAACTCTGGAGCTTCTCCTGGTAGCAACCTTAGCCAAACATATCCAGATTTCTCTTGGCCAACTCTTCTTATGTTGTTGATTGTGCATAACTGTCGCTTGAAGAAAACCTTACTGTAATATTTAATGACTGCTAGATGTGAAATAGGGAATATAGAAGATTTGGGTTTTGATTACAAGACTTTTCCAATAGGCTAATATTGTATAGAGCTTATATACTCCTCATTTTATACACACTCATGAATGAGACAATGCATTCTTCGAATAGAAAGGCTAAGGAAAAACCACTGAAAATTATAATGGAGGGAGACAAAGGTAAGTCTTTGCAAAATAGGTTTTTATCATCATCAGAAATTTGTTAACAACATCACCATACTTGCAACTTTAAGTCTTCTCCCACATATGATCAATTGCACACTACAGAATGGATAGAGTTATAATAACTTTGTTAAGTTTGAAATTTTAGAAAGATGCAGAGGACGCAGTTTTAACAATGCTGGAACATAGGGTTCGCGACGCTTTGTGAGCCTGTTCACAGTGCTAGGTGAAAATGATGGGAGAAAGTAAATTTTGAGCATGAGGAAAACTGAATGAGGTCATAATTTGGTATGGTTTAGTAGGAACAATTCAGAGCATATTTTAAGTTAATTTTGCAAACTAATAGCAATGCAGTGATAGTTTGCAACGCCAACAAATATATCAGTAGAGGACCTCCTCTCAACCTTCAAATAACATGATAACCCTCATGAAGTACCTGGTAGACCTGATCTTGATGCAGATAATTGGGGATTTGAACACACGTGTCTGCAAACTATTCGACCTCCAACACTCTCCTTCAACGAGTTCACAACTCCTAGCTCAAACATAATTGCATACTTTGAGGAGACTATTAGGATATCCAATGACATGATCCCTGAAAATTGGTTAAAGATGGTGTTGAAAACACTGAAATATCCTCTGTCATGGTTCTTTAATTTGCAATTATGACACATGAAAGCATGATGTACTTAGAGTACGTTGCGAACTCTCCTAGTGAGTTGGCAGCGCATACACCCGACTCTGACTTGACACTTAAACGAATAGATGATGAAAAAGAGAATATTGTGTACAACATGGAGGTGTGACATGTTGAAGTAATGATGTAAGGATAGAAGGTGTGACTCAAAAACAAAACCAAAGTGATTCTTGACCCTTACAATTCTATGTGATAACATAATCCTTCACTGTATTAGGTGGTATAGACTTATCTATTACTACCTGAACCCACAATGTTTTTCCTTGAACTAACCTCATTCATTTTTTTTAGCAAGATCCTTTGAAAAGAGAAATAGAGTTTTGAGGCCCCATTGTCTAATGGCTTTTGGTAAAGCTATCTTTTTCAAAGAGGTTATCACCACTCCTTTCTTTTTTTGGTCTCCAGATTAGATAAACTTGTACAAAATTTTCATAATGATTCCCAAAACACCTTTTGGTACCCATGCAAGTGATATCTAGTATATAGGAATCACTTATAGAACTACATTTACCATAACCAAATGACCTCCCTTGGACAACCATCTATTGGACCACGTGTTTATTTTCTTCTCTACTTTATCTATCAACCACTACCAATCAAATTTTTTTATATTTATTTTTCTTCGAAAAGAAACCCAAATACTTTAGAGCTTGTTCTAGATCAGTTGTCATATAGGGAAAAAGTTGAGTAATCAATATATCGTCTAGAAATAGTAGATGTGTGATATTTCATGATGCTCCAATAGGTACCCATTTTATACTACAATTTCCTTATGCTTCTTTACGTAGCCTGCTTAATCCTTTAGCTATTAAAAGAAAGAGAAGGGATGGTAGGGGACATCCTTGTATGAGGCCCCTCCCTTCCCTAAACAAAGGGGTTGTTACTCCATTTAATAATACAACAACAAATACTAAAGGAATGCAACTCGCTATCCAAACAACAAACTGATGGGAAAAATCTTAAATGAATTAGAATCGGTCTAATGTAAAGCCAACATACCTTGTCATAAGCTTTAAATAGGTCCAATTTCATCACCATCAACCTTTGGTTTCTGAATTTGATTGAATGTATGGATTCTTTGGCAATCCCCACTACCTCATGAATTTGTCTTCCCTCTAAGAACCCAAATTGTTTTTCGGAGATTAGATTTGGAAGAAAACTTTTCAATATCCTAGCAAACACCTTTGAGATAATTTTGTATATGCAATTGCATAATGACATGGGTCTAAACTTCTCAAAAGTTATAATATTATCTTCTTTGTGAATCAATGCTAGGAATGTTGTATTGAAGGCTCCCGACATTTTTCCTTTGAGTTATTCTTTTCTCCACCATTCTTTGTAAATCTTCCTCCATAAAATCATAACAACCCGAGAAGAATTCAATAGGTATTCCATCAAGCCCAGGACTTTTATCCTTTTGAAATATCTACAAAGTTTAATATAATTCTTCTTTGTAAACCTCCTTTATCAGGGTCTGGTTATCCTCCTCATTGACAAAACTAGGGAAGAATTTTAATAGCCTAATCACCTATAATATTGTAGAACATGTGTATTCCTTGAAAATGCAGGGAAAATGTTTTTCTCCTTCAAAAGACATGTCCTTGAAATTTGTATCCCAGACACCATCTCTCTTATCAATTTTCCAAATAAAGTTTATATTGTTTCTACAGTTGGCATACCTATGAAATAATTGTGTAATCTCATCCCTAGCATGTAACCATAATGCTCGGCTCTTAAGTCTCCATTATATTTCTTTTTCAAAAATAATGTGCCTACTTTTATCTTCTAGTACATTTACTTTAATTTTATGTTCCTCAGTCATAAATCCAAAACCTTCCTTGTTGTAGAGAACCTCTAGGGATTCCTCTACTTCTCTAAGAACCCTGTCATTTTTTAGTTTTGTGTCCCTTTCCCAATTAGTAGCTACATTTTTTGCCTCTATTAAATTTTGTTAGAACTGATGTGGAGTAGATTCTCTTAAATTACCATTAAAAGGTTTCCAAACTTCTTTGGTTTTCCCTGCAAAATCTTCCATATTCATCCACTATGGATTTAATTTACAGGGACTAGAAATTTTATTTATTATAGGAGCCACTTATAACACAATATATTCTGATAAGACTCCCCTCCAGTGATGACCTAGTTTGATCCTATTGACTTCAACTAGGAAGGCTTTAGAAATTAAAAAACTATTGAGTCTCTTAGAAATTCTAGCTTCCCCGACTCTCTTGTTACTCCAAGTGGGAGATAGCTTGTATGATTCAATATCCAAAATACTAGTTCTTCCAATTTTCTAATAAAATATGCAAAGAGACATTTTAGTTGAGCAATTGAGCCCCATACCTCTAATGCTCCTAAGGTGAAATTCAAGTACCCCCATATCACAACTAGTCCATTTTGAAAAAATGATCCTAGTATTTCATCATGTCCAAATAAGGACCATAAACATTCAACATTGTGATATATTTCCTCAGGTCCAAAGAGAAAAAGGAGGTCCCAAGAATTTGTGAGAGTGAAGCAGCATTTACTCTATCTAGTCACATTCCCACCTGATCTTCTAGTGGCATCAATAAAATAGAAGTTCCAATTCCTAAGCAGTTTGGAGAGTTCCTAAGTGATTGTATCCCCATTAGTCATTATATCTTGCAATAGAATAATAGAAGGTTTGATATTTACAACTAGTCTCTTTACAATCAAGTTGGCCATCCCTCTACAATTACGGGTCAAAAAAATCATTTGAAACCCTTGAAAGGGGAAGTTGCTCTAAGAGCCCTAATTAAGGATAGTTATTTCCCACACTTTACTTCTAATGATGCTTGATTATGGTCCATAGATATTAAATAATTGAGCTCGGTCAAATTCTTTTGTTCTTCACTACTCATTATCTTCCCAAGAAAACATCCTACCAGTCCTCGATCCCCCATTTTCATAATGTCGTTGAGTTTAGTTTTGCTACCCAGGTTCAAGCTTATGGCCTCCTGTGTTTTTTTTATACATTTACATCTCTTTGGATTTCTTGTTCCCTCCTGAGTCTAAATCCTTACCACCTCCAAATTTGAGCACGGGGCACCACTCATTAGCTTCATATCCAAAATAGTGCCCACAAAACTAGAGATGGAAACATAATCCTTCTAATTGATAGCAGAATTGCAAAGGAAATCAATCTCTTGAAATGCCTCATTCAATGTGTTTTCAAATTTATACCTGGAGAGCAATAAACCACCATCCTCCTCTAACCATGCATTCAAGGTTGATGGATCCATAGGATTAGGTTCATAACTCCAAGCAAATGAAGAAATTCTCCTCACAAATGTCCTGCATCTACATACCTATTTCTCCATAGCCTATAACTACCTCGTTCTTAATTTTTTGGGGGACTCTCTGAGATGGCTGGTCAACAAAATAAGGCAAGCGGAATCTTTGGATGTCCTAAAAAATATGGCTACCTTGGAAATCGCTCAATGCTTACCTAGCTCATGATTTATAAGTTGGCTCCTTGGGACGTCGCTCAATGGTTATTTATCTCATGATTTATAATCTATCTAAATAAATTCCCACCCACCCTAAGATGAGATATGAATTATCTCTTGTGAATAGCTAGCAAGGAGGATTATCTCGACAACTTGAACAAGATTCATTGTAAGCAATCTAAAGGATCATTCAACGTTTGTTGAAAATATGCTTGGGCATGGACCGATTGATGAAATTCCTAGGCCACACTCCACTTACCAACTAGAAATAAGTTTGAGTAACCTTGAATAAATATTTGGGCTTTCTAGATCCCACTCACAGAGGCATTGTGTTTTCCTAAGAACATTCAAATATTATGGTATCACCAGTGGATTCAGAAGTTGAAGAAGCTTCACTCACACCTCAAAGAAGCCCTACAATCCAAGGACATGAACTGATCCGGATTTTATGAGCACAACGAAATGAATAGAGATTATTAAAATATGCTTAACACAAAATAACAGAGATGCATTAAAACGGGTTTTCTATTCAATAAGGAAATAAGATGAAATTGTAAAATGCACTGGAAAACAAGCTTCTTGGAATGGTGGTGGCTTATCTTTGAGAAGAGATCTAACGGCTGTGCTCATTCAAAAGAAGATGGTTACAATGAGGCTATCAAGGAATTTTACAATAAACAGGAATTTCAAAAACCTTAGACATCCAAAAACCTAACCCTAGGAGATGAAGCGCCAAAAGTCATGTGGGCCCCGTTTGGGTAAGTTAGTACATCAACTTCCAGGGGTCGTAACTTTTGCATACGATCTTTGTTTTAGGCGCACGATAGCCCGTTGGAAAGGTCTAACCGAGATGAACAATTTTCAACTAGCCTAGGTTAGCACCTTCTACACTCACTTGAGCCCCTAATCCCCAAAAAATGTCATTTAGGGCCTCAAAACGGCCCCGGAAGTTTGGAACCTGAAAAATTGTCACGGTGGAAAATTGTTTTTCGAGCCAGTGGAATAGGTGGGTGGCCACCGATATCCATCTGGATCAATCCTCCCTCATTAGGAAGCAATGGTATCCATTGCGTTGAGTTCCCCCATCATATGAGAAAATTTATGTTGAATTTGGCCTCGGGTAAGCCACTTGCCTTGGTGCAGGAGTTGCCTTGCTTTGAGGACTCGATAAAGTTGGATCCTTTGTTGTTGAGTGCCCTTGATCTGTGTGTCCATAATATGATCATTGGATGTCTGTTGCATGCAGTTAGGGTTGAGATTTATTGGTGTCAACTACTCTCCTATATCTGAGGTGTCCAATAATGGTGGTAAATATGGTCGAAGGAGAGCCACGTTGAAGACTGGATGCAGACCAAGGAAGGGGGGAATGTTGAGCTTAAAATCATTGTCACCCACAGCCTTGGTCATGGTGTAGGGCCCATAACGGAGTGGTTGAAGCTTCCGATGGGGACCTGTAAGGTGTTTTTTCTGCAAATGCAACCAAACTTTGTTACCCACCTGAAACTTATATGGCACCCGATGTTGATCATGGCGTTGCTTGTACTTGGAATTAGACTTCTGTAGAATATTCTGAACCTGTTGGCAGATGTGCTGGATCCTCTCAATGAACTGGGTGGCTTTGTCAGCTTCTGGTGGATCATAGGACGACTCAGTCGAGGTGGTCGCTAGGGGTAGTGCAACATCCATGGGGCCCAATGGTTGGAATCCCAACCCCACCTGAAAGGGGATATGGCCAGCTATGCAGGGCTCGGTTGTAGCTATGTTGGACATAGGGTAGACTCTCATCCCATGTACGGGGCTATTTTGAATTGTACATGAGCAGGATATGTACGACCATCCGGTTGACAACCTCAGTTTAGCCATCTGTCTGTGGGTGGAAGGCAGTGGATTTGGTGAGCTTGGTATCCAGTAGCGACCAAAGGCTCAACCAAAATGAGATGAAGAACTGACTGTCACAATCTGAAATAATGGTTTGTGGGATCCCAAAATGTACCCATACTCATTCAAAGAAGAGCTTGCCAGTGGATTTTGTTGTGATGTTCTTCTTCCAAGCAGCTAGAATCACCATCTTGGAAAAGCAATCAACAACCACAAAAACACAGTCATTTCCACTCTTGGTGGATGGGAGGCCCGACATGTAGTCCATTGAGATGGATTCCCACGACTTGTTAGGAGTAGGCAAAGGGTGTACAGGCCCTATTTCTTAGTGGTATGTTTGTCAATAGCGCAGGTGGTGCAGGACCTGGTATACTTGCCGACATCCTGTCAAAGTTTTAGCCAGTATAAATGTTTATGCAGCATTTTCATTGTCTTTTCGATGCCAAAGTGTCCTTCCACCTGACTATAGTCAGCTTCCCAAATCAGCTTCGTGTGCTCACTTGATGGAACGCAGAGATGGCTCAAACGGCACAACAACACGTCATGAAGATGGAAATTAGAAACCACTGAGTTGGCGCCAAACATTTGGTAGGTGGTGGAGAAGTCAAGGTCTATCTCGTAGAGGTGGGGCCATCTGGAGGTCTCGTGGCCAAAAGATTCTAGCACCATGGTGAGTGTCGTGACTGGAGGTCGACTGAGGCAGTCAACAACTCAGTTGGTACTTCTTGTCTTATACTTGATGTTGAGGTGGAACTGTTGTAAGTATGTTGACCACTTCTAATGGCGGTCATTCTGCAATTTGCCTTGGATCTGTATGAACTGTAGTGGCTTGTGATCAGTGTGGATGATTGTCTCCTTCCCAAGAATGTAATATCTCCACTTGCGGCAAGCTTTCACAATGGAGTACATTTATTTGTCATAAGTAGGTTACTTACGGACAACATCTGATAGTGTCTCATTATGATATGCCACAGGGTGGCCGTGTCGAGTGAGAACGATGCCCACAACATAGTTTGAAGCATCTGTCTCGATCTCAAAGGGATGTTGCAGGTTTGGTAATGAATGTACTAGGGATGAGCACAAACACTTCTTCAATTCATCGAAGGCTTGTTGTTGGGACAGGCCCCACACAAATTTTTCCTTACCACCACCCATGGTTACTTGGCTAAGGACCCATGCGATATGAGAGAATACCAACATGAACCTTCGATAGAAATTGGCGAGGCCCAAGAAGCTCCGAATTTTAGTGAGTGTAGTTGGGGCTGGCCAGTCACGGATGACCTAGATCTTTGTTGGATCCACATGCACACCATGTTGATCAATGATGTATCCTAAGTAGTGGACCCTCCATGTCGAAGGAGCATTTTTTCAAGTTTGCATATAGTTTGTGTTGATGTAGGGTGTGCAGAACTTGTTGAATATGCTGCAAGTGTTCTGCCCAAGTCTTGTTGTAGATGAGGATGTCATCCAGATACACCACTACAAAAGTGGTTGTGAAAGGTCATAGGATATCATCCATCATCCTCATAAAATTTGTTCGAGCATTTGTCAAACCAAAGGGCATGACCAGCCATTCAAAAAGACCTTCTTTTGACTTGAAGGCAGTCTTCCATACATCTGTTTGTTCTATTGGTACCTTGTGGCAGCCAGACTTCAAATCAATTTTACTAAAGTATTTGGCCCCCGAGAGTTGATCAAGGAGGTCGTCAATTCGGGGAATCGAGTACCGGCTTCAGACTGTGATTTTATTCAGGGCCTGGTAATCAATGCAAATTCGCTAGGCCTTGTCTTTCTTCTGCACCAGCATGATTGGTCTCCCACAAGGCGATGAGATGGGATGGATGTGCCCCTTGTGGAGAAGTTCTTGGATCTGCCTCTTGATATCCTCATTTTCTAATAGGTAGCGGTGATAGACTGGCCCATTGGGTAGCGGTGCACCTGGGGTCATATTGATGGGACGCTTGACCTGGCAATACAGAGGTACCATGGTAGGAGAGGAGAAAATATCTAAGTATTCTTCCACGACCTTATCCACTTGCTTTTGTTGTGTGGAGATATCAGTCGTGGAGGCCCTAGATGTGGCTGCGATCTTTCGCTCACTCTGAGAGTGAATCACGAAGAAGACAAGTTTCTCAATCTAAGAGATGACCTTCCTGCATTGCTTGGCAGAGATCAAGGAAATAACATTAGAAGGGATTGCCTCAGGTATCCTGTGCAATTTCCTGTTCAAAGCAACAATAACACTACGAGGCTTAGACTCATATACATCATCACTTTTTCATAAATAAGGTTGGCCCAAAAGTACATTACAAACTTCAAGAGGAGCAACATCACACAATACCTCATTTTTTAATGGATTTATGTCATACGACAGTCGACATTGTTGGTTGACGCGGAGATTGCTTCATTGGCGGAGCCATCCAATGGTGTAGGGTTGTGGGTGTGACATTGTCGACAGGGCCAGATGCTTGACAACCTCTGCTGAGATGAGTTTCTTCTGGCTACCACTATCAATGATGAAGTGCAGCGGGGTGCCTTTTACCCACATTTGTGAATGGAAGAGGTGCTCTCCTTCTTCTGGCTCGTCTGGTTCACCAGGCTGGAGCTTGGTGGTAGCAATGGTGGCATTGGGTCCCACATCAATGATTTGTCTTTCCCTTTCTGGTTCTGACTCAGAGTCAGAACCTACATATGATTCAAAGGCTTTCACTTCGGCCACCAGCATCTGCTTTGAATGACAGTCAGTAGTGTTATGCCAAGGGCTCTTATGGAAGTCGCACCACTTCCCGGTATCTTTCTTTGTCTTTTTGTTGTCCTTTGCTTGTGGCTTGGATTGGTTGTCTTGATATTGTCCATATTTTCTCTGTCCTTTATTATGTGGGTTGGGGCCGCCCTTTCCTGGCTTTTGCTGTGAGGGGTTCCCATGCCCAAATTGTTGCGTCTTGTGTTTGAGCTTCTGCTCAATTTTGATGGCATATTGGTAGGTCCCGCTCAAGGACGAGATGTCCAGAAATTCCATTTCGGTCTAGATGTATCTATGTAGAGCACCGCGATACTTGAGAACCAGATGTCGCTCTGAATATTTGATACCCAACTTGGTGCGCAAGGTATGGAAGATATTTGTGAACTCTGGCAGTGCTTGGTCTCTTTCTTGCCACGGTGTGGTCCATTTGGTATACAAGTCGTCATAACTTCCAACGGGGTAGTATTGTTCCTTAATAGAATCCCTGAAGGATTCCTTGGTGGTCGTGACTTTAAATAATGAGGGTTCCTTTGTTTCATTTTTCTCACAGAAAATTTCCCACCAATCTTTGACATGGGGAACGGATTTGAGGAGCGCAAAAGTAATATTTTCTCTATTCGAAAAGTTATGGACAGAAAAATACACTTCTAGTAGATTCAACCACTTGTCTACAGCATCTGCGTCTATTTGACCTTCAAATATAGGAATATCAAATTTGATTTGTACCTTGAAGAGAGTGGTGCCTCCGCTCGAGGAAGATGCATCGCCTGTTGGTAGTCGTCGAAGGATTTGCACGAAACTATCCATCATCTCGTTCCTCTGTTGCGTGAGGGCTTCCTCAAGCAACATTTTGAAAGGATATCATGTCACGTCATCTTTCTTTTCTCCTGCCATGAGAGGTCGCTTTGGCATGTGAGATCTTTTGTCCTCGAGAGAAAAAATCTTGAGACCCAATTCTTTGTACCCTGACCTCGTTGCGGACATGCATTAAGACGACAAGGAGAAGACCGCTCTGATACCACTGATCCAGATTTTATGAGCAGAACTAAATGAATACAGATTATTAAAATATGCTTAACACAAAATAACAAAGATACAGTAAAAGTGGTTTTCTATTCAATAAGGAAATAAGATGAAACTGTAAAATGCAGCGGAAAACAAGCTTGATGGAATGGTGGTGACTTATCTCTTAGAAGAGATGTGATAGTTGTGCTAATTCACAAGAAGATGGTTACAATGAGGATCTCAAGGAATTTTACAATAAATATGAATTTCAAAAACCCTAGACATCCAAAAACCTAACCCTAGGAGATGAAGAGCCAAAAGTCATGTGGGCCCCGTTTGGGTAAGTTAGTACATCAAAATCTCGGGGTCGTAACTTTTGTATACGATCTTCATTTTAGGCACACAATAGGCCGTTGGGAAGGTCTAACAGAGAAAAACATTTTTTGACTAGCCCAGGTCAGTGCATTTGACAGTCATATGGGCCCCAAATCGGCAAAAAACGTCGTTTAGGGCCTCAAAACGGCCCCGAAAGTTTGGAACCCGAAAAACTGCCAAGGTGGAAAATTGTTTTTCAAGCCAATGGAATAGGTGGGTGGCCACCGATATCCACCTAGATCATGAACCATGTGGACGCTCAAGTCGAAGCACTACATCTCCATTTTAAATCCTAGTACGACACCCTCAACCACAAAACAAGATAGGACACGTTGCAAGTCCTAACACCCGCCTAGAGAACAACACTAGAGAAACCCTACCTCTGGATTGGCATCCATAGCCTCATTGTGCATTACCTTGACTACCACAGTTGCATGGGCCTTCATTAAATCTTCTATTAAATCACTCTTCCTAATTGATTTAAACTTATATATACATTTATCTTCTCTAGTCATTTTCCTCTAACATTTTATAAGTCAAATCATAATGTATTCACTATCCTCTTAAAATATCTTTAAGTACTATTTTTTCTTTTTATTCCTTTATATATATTTTTTCGATTCCTATATATTTATCAAATTTCGTCTCTCATAAATATTAATATTAAATTAAATTAATATTTTTAATAAAGTTTACTGACAATATTAATTAAAAACAAACACTTTGGCAAAGGACATGGAATTATGAACTATCAAAATCCCCAAATCTTAAAATGTGACATTATGTCCATATCATAAGGTTATAAAAATGGAAGGATGATCCTCATCATCATTATTTTATTATTAGAATATTTCAAAACAATTTAATTTATTTCAACATGATGGTTATAAATTGTTGTTAACTTTTCATATCCAACACCATAAAATGAATAAAAATATATAATTGGCCACTTATAGATAACCATCATAAAATGGCATGGCGTAGTGCACCATTTTAGGCTTCTTCGTGTGGGGGATTATCTTGGCTTTTGACTTGATATTGTAGCACACAACACCTACACAAGGCTAAGTGAGGCGACAATGGATAGGGTTTTGGCCTAACGGCTGGTGCACAATGAACCCTAGATCTTCTTGGAAACCCATCCTCACATGGTCAACCATTTGTCCCTAATAGCATACTCTAGGAATCGATCTACAGCGATGGTGATGACATCCTCAACCCTGGTTGGTTCTTTCTATCTTGGAGTTATTGGCATTCGTATGGTGACAACATCTTCAACTCTGGTTAGTTTTTCCTCCCCTAGTGCTATCGGTATTCATGTGGAGACTAAGCTTAGGTAATATGCAGGAGCCAATATGGATAATGGGTGCATATCTAACCCTCTCCCCTCTAATGGTAATCTAGGTGAGGCTTCATTTAGTGATATTGTGCAGAATGTCTCATGTTCTCCTCCCTTCAATCGATTCTTGGTACAAGAGGCTTTGGTCTTAACTATTCTCATAGTGAAAGATGTTGTAGTATAGGAAGCCTTTTACAGCAACAATAATTTTGTGTGCCACTTCAACGGTCTTTGGCCTCATTTATTTTATCTACGCAAATCAATTTTAAGCTCCCAAAAACCCAAGATAAAAGAGGAGGCTTTTATTTACCCCTATGAAAATGGGTTCTTAATTGTTGAGTTTGATCTTGCAACAGATAGGGATTTGATCTTAAACTTAGGACCCTAGTTCTATGGAAATTATGGATTATGTATGAAACTTTGAACCCTATATTTCAATCCAATGGTAAACACTTTATCCTCGGCTCTTGTGTGGGTTAGACTTCCAAACCCACATTTTCATTTTTGGGGTTTAGCCTCTCATCGAGTCATTAACAAAGAACTTGGAAAATTCTATTACAAAATTAATGAAACAAAGAATCACAACACCGCATCATATGCTCAAAAATGTGTGGAAATGGATTTCAACAAAGGGTTTCTAGCAAAAACAAATTTGACAAGTGAAAATTACTCCTAGACACAAAATTTGGATTATCAACATGTATCTTTTTGTTGTAGAGTTTCTTTTAAAATGGGGCATTTAGTAGAGCACTACCCAAAAGGGATAAGACAAGTCTGGAAGAACCAGTGTAAATCAACCTAGTGGGTTGGATATAAGGAAGAACATCAATAAATTAGAAAAGAAGATCCACCTGACCTAGACCCACCCATGGAAGAACCAAAAGTTGTAATGAACCAAATGCTCAAAATATCATAAAATAACACAAGTACACACCATGTACTGAATGTGAGCATGGAGCACAACTCCAATATAGTAAGTTACACAATAACTCCATAAAGAATAGGGGAACCCCCTCCAAATAACCAAACATCATTCATACTTCACAATTCACCTCCCACCAATAATGAATACATGATCTCTTATATATAGCTATTCACACTTGCACATGAGGCCCCTTTATAACTAGGCCAACCCTATTACATATGTATTTACACATTACATGTACATTTAGGCCCATATATTCCCTCCCTTGGGTCATAACATAGTACCCTCCTACAAAAAGCTTTGTCCTCGAAGCTTTGCATTTAAAGGCTTCACGTGTGATGAAACCAAGTAATATAATTTTCTTATGTTCCTGCTTTCTTCACTCCACTGTTGATGATCTATCCATCCAAAATCAATTATTTTCGGTCTTAATCCTTGGTGTCTAGCTGTTGCATAATTTTCTTTCCTTTGCTTCCATGTATTTTTGTTGAAGCTTCTCCAATTTGTAGTGGTTGTTGGTCTCTGATAATATATTATTGAAGAGTAGTTTGGTGATGCCTTTTTCCATGAATATTGACAAGTATTCCATCTTATTCCTTAATAATGTTGATATCATCCTTCTTGTCTTCCTTGAAATGTTTCTTGGAAATGAGGGTGTCGATACGGTTTCACATTTCATGGTTTTTCTTCACTCTTCACATGCATTTCATCTATCTTTTTTTCAAAGACAATGGCATCCTCGATCAAATTTTCTTGGTCCTTGATTACTCTAGCCTTGGAGATAAAACCATCATATTTGACATGTACATCCTCTAGATGGAGTTCAACTTCTTCAAGTATCTTATGTTGACCTTCTTAAAACTTGTCTTCTTTCTCCTTCTGAAGCTACAAGGTGAGCCCATCTATCAAATGTTGGCGTCCTTCTTCAATTCTGGCTTGCATTTTTGAATTCACCTCATCTGTATTTAAGGATTCCTCAACCTTTTTGCAAATTTCCTCTTCCAGTGTTTTGGTAGATTCTTCATCCAAGATCCTTCTTTCTTCTTTATTTTGACAATTATTCTTTTCTTCTTTCAATCTCTTAACCTCATCCAATAGTTTTTTATTATGGCTTCGTAATATACATATCTCTTCATCTTTCTTTTTCAAAACTTCCCTTGATTCATCTTTTTCCCACTTGCCTTTGCTAGTCTTTTCTTACTTTAGGTTCTTAACCTCCTTAATGAGTGATTCATTAAGGGATATTATCTTATATATCTCCTCAGCCTTCTTCTTAATCTCTTCCTTTTCTTCTTTTAATTCATTTTGAATTCTATACATTTCCTCCATTATTGTATCCCTAATCCACTTATCTAAGAAGAATTTTTCAAATTCTTTCCATGTGAAGTGGAGTCTAGTATCTTCATCAAGGCTTCTCCACCACTTATGACCTCCACCCAAAAAAGAAAAAGATGCCCCACAAGGACTTATACCAATCCTCATACAATATTCTTTTACCATCCTCAAACATTCCATGGGACTGATTTCATCTTTATCTTCATCAACACTAAAGTCAGGTATTGTCATTGATTCTTAATTGATGTCTAACACCAATCCTTGACTTCCAACCTTAGTATATTAAGGATAAATATCTCAAATAATTATAATCCTTGTTCCAATATAATATTATAGGTTTTATATTTCCAATGTATTTTGAATCGGCTCAATTGGACATTCCAATAAAAAGTTATGATAGTTTTAAGTCAACATACATTGGAAACCTTGATTTGGAGTCTGTCCTCCTGGCTGACCTTATTTCTTATGTATCTCTGAAATTTCGACCGTTTTGAGTTTGAAATTGTGACTTGTAGTACTATGAAATTTCTTCTCTGCAATGCCACGGGTCTGAACAAAAATGTATGTGCCAAGTGGAAGTTATGGTAACTTCCCCGCACCTTGCTGATTTTTTTCCTTTCCAGGAGAGCGGACTTGTATAGCGTGCCCCGAGCAAAATAATTGATATAAATTTTAAAAATTGTACCAAATATACTATAGACTGTCCAATATCCAATGAAACTAGTCTCACTCAATTTGGATACTCTAGAAAGAAGTTATGATTGTTTTACCTGGAACACCTTTTTGAGACTAGTCAATAGGACTAGTCAAATACCCTATCTTCCACAGAGTGTATCTCTGAAAGTACAATGACCCAGAAGCTGAAATTTGTACCACATGTAATATGATAATTATTCTAAATGTTCTCCGGGTTTCGCCTTATAAAAATTCTCCGAGAAAAAATTATAGCGAAAATGAAAAAATGACTATCTTGAGGAGAAAAACCCTAAGATCGGTGCTCTGATACCAAATGCTCAAAATATCATAAAATAACAGAAGTACACATCATGTATTGAATGTGAGTGTGGATAAAAACTCCAATATAGATAAGTTACACAATAACTCCTTAAAGAATAGGGGAACCCCTCCAAATAACCAAATACCATTCATACTTCGCAATTCACCTCCCACCAATAATGAATACATGATCTCTTGTATATAG
>ML791789.1:19111-37609 GCA_009831015.1 Picea engelmannii
GTAACAAAAATGGACAATATCCCCAAGGTCCAGGTCCACGCAGACTCATCTCGCCCTCTAGCGCTCAAAATCGTGGATCATGGACTGTTTGGGAAGTTCATGGGAATCTTGTCATCCCCTCACGCGGTTTCCGAATGGGTAGACAAAAACCGGTCTCCGCTCATTCAAGGAAAAGTCTCATCTTCCTTCTGTGGCAAAGGTTTTTTCCTGTTCCTTTTTTCGACAAAAACTGATAGAGATCTCATCTTCAGGAGTGGAACTTAATTCATGGGGGCTTGGGGCCTGTACCTGAATAGATGGAATCCTTATTTTAGCCCGAAGAATGATATCCCATCAGCTGTCCGAGACTGGTTTCGTTTCCCCTTCCTGTCGTTCCATTGCTGGAATGATGAAACTATCAGAAGCATAGGAAACACTCTTGGAAGATACATTGACCGAGCGGAACCAAGAGATGGTATGCATGCATGCGTGAGGATTTGTGTCAAAGTCAACCTGGAAAAGGGCCTCCCAGAAGCAATCCAGTTAACTCTCGATAACTGGTCCTTCCTACAGCAAGTCGATTACGAACAGCTCCCTTTTAAATGTAGAATGTGCCATGAATACTGCCATTTTGCAAAAAGATGCCCCAAATCCCCCGCAAGTGAAAAGGGTCAAGAAGATCAGGAACAATGGCAATCCCAGAAGCGACGTTGAGGCCCCAACAAACAACACCAGGCCCCCCCTCCAACTATCATGGAGATCGGAACTGTATCAATCCCATCCAAGGCAGCCAGCGGAAAATCTCCATAAGAAAATACCAATCGATATGTTGCCCTCTCCGAGCCTAAGGACGAAGGAGACCCCCAAGTAACTCCAATAGAATAAGGGGCTCCTTCCTCGCCAACAAAGGACCAGCAAATCCCTCCAACTGCTCAGCATGCACCAATTCCAGGAAAAGGGAAAAAACCCCAGGTAAGGTAGAGCACGAAGACAAAAAACAACATTCCAATAATCCTGGAATAAGAATAACAAGGTGAATCTGATGGAGAACCTGGGCGAGATCCCAACTCAATCTCCAATGAAAAAAAACCAGGAAGGAAGCCAAGCCACAAAAAAAGGGAAGAAATCACTGACAAGGAAAAATATCTAGGGCTCCAATCCACACTAGACTCTTCCTTCGGCAAAGAGCACAAAGGATCGAAAGAGAACCCCAGTCCTACTCCCTCTAAAGGGGGGGCCCAAAAACCTATCAGTAAATAATGAATTTGGTCTCTTGGAACTATAGGGGACTAGGAGGCAAGGAAAAAAAGAATCAATTTGTCAACTGATTTTTTCCTCCTCTCCTCAAGTTATACTGCTCTAGGAGACCAAACTAAGCGAGGACTCTGTCCTCTGTGAAAGAAAACACATATGGAAGACAAGTGAAGGCAAGGCAATAAGATCCAGAGGGGCTTTCGGAGGCATCTGCACCTTATGGGATCAGAAAAGGTTCACTTTTTTGGACTTCCACCAAGCTCAACACTGGTTGCTAACCAAACTAAGAAACAACACCTCAGGTAACTCTTTTTCCATAATAAATGTTTATGTCCTGAATCTTCATCATGAAAAACTAGATTGTTGGAGGTCTTTATTCAATATTTTGGAAGTGGAATCCAATAGCGACACCGTAGTAGAAGGTGACTTAAATGCCACACTCTATCCCTGAGAAAAGAAGGGGGGGTCGTTGGTAAGGGATCCAGGAAGGGAACACCTAGAAGATCTAATTTCCACCTTTGACCTCTTTGATCCGAAGCCCAGGGGTGGTCATTTCACCTGGTCAAACCGTAGGACAGGCCCTGGGCACATCGCATCCAGGCTTGATCGTTTTCTCTTAAGCAACTCCCTCCTCACGGATTCCTCTCAAATCACCTCTGAAATTCTCCCCTAGGCTAGCTCCAACCATCGGCCTATTTTGCTTTCTTTCTCCCCTTTCCCGGACCTGGGCTCAATCCCCTTCAGATTCAACCCACTCTGGCTAGATGCCCCAGATTTCAGCTCCCTTATCTCCACCTCTTGGTCTCAGTGGGTGCAAGGATCCCCAGTGCACATATGGGAACAAAAACTAATAAGACTCAAAAGAGACATCCGGGAATGGGTCAAACTCACCTTCAAAGCACCAAAAGTGGAAATTCAGAACACAAAAGCGCAGAGGGCCACCATCATGGAGAAAATTGAAACTGGGCTGGTCACTCTTGAGATATTGGTGGAGGAAGGCCAACTGCAAATTCGCCTTCAAGATGCTATGAGAAGAGAAGAAGTCTCATGGAGACTAAAATCCAGGGCTCTTTGGCTTTCAGCTGGAGATAAGAATACGTATTTTTTTCCACAAATAGTCTCAAGCAAGGAAAGGGTTCAGTACAATGTGCAAGATAACAGATCCTCAATGGAATCCATGCACTTCTTTTGAAGATATTAAAAAGGCAGTCATTTTTCACTTTACAAACCTGTATAAAGAAAAAGATGCAAAGAATGAAAAGGACAAGGAGGATGCGCTCTCCAACATTCCCAAGTTGATAAAGGAGGATGAGAACGAGAAACTAATTCAGAAAGTTTTTGAGGAAGAAATAAGAAATGTTATCAATCACCTCCAGCCTGATAAAGCCCCGGGGGCCGACGGTTTCACATCTCATTTCTATCAAAAATTTTGGAATATCATTAAATATGATCTAATCATAATGATCCAGTACGTCCAAAGGTCTTCTAGACTGGGGGGGGGCAACAATTCCACCTTCTTATCTCTTATTCCCAAAGAGAAAAATCCAGGACCTTTTCAAGATTCAGCCCCATCTCCTTGTGCAATGTTTCTTATAAAATCATTACAAAAATTATAGCAAACAGAATTCAACTTCTCCTCCCAAAAATCATCTCCCCCGGATAGGGTGGCTTTGTTCCCAAGAGGCAAATTTGGGACAATATCATATTGGTCCAAGAAGTTGTTCACTCAATTCAATTGAGAGGAGAAAGGGGCATGGTAATCAAGTTGGATATGGCTAATGCCTTTGATAGAGTCAACCATAGCTTCCTCCTGCAGGCACTCAGAAATTTCGGATTCCACCCCTCTTTCATCAATTGTATTCAGTCCTGTATAAGCAACCCCTGGATAGCCCGTTTGATCAACGGATGTCCCTACTCATTTTTTAAGGCTTCCAGAGGACTGAGACAAGGGTGCCCTCTCTCACCCTGCCTCTCCATCCTTGTGGCTAAGGCATTGAGTAGGAGACTGGACCAAGAAAGACAACAGAAAAACATCCCCGAAATAAGAATAGCCATAGGAGTTAGGCAAATAAATCATGCCCAGTTCTCGGATGATACCCTCCTGATAGGAGGAGCTTCCACAATCATGGCCAGAAGATTCAAAGCTATACTGGATCAATTCCTAGAAGCCTCATGAGGTGAGGTGAACTCAGCAAAGTGTTACATCTACGCTTGGAACACCAAAGACAAAATTTTAGCAAATATAGCGAGCATTCTCCAGTACCCAATAACAGTCAATTGGAGATCATTCAAGTACCTTGGAATCCCGATCTGCCTCTCCTCTATTCCAGTGGACGATTGGGTTATAATAACTTCAAAAATAAAGGCCAAGATGGAAAAGTGGGGAGCACAATGGTTGAATCCAGCAGGCAGACTGGTTCTAATTAAAGTAGTGTTATCTGCTCTCCTCGTCTATCAGTTCTCCTCTCTTCTATCTCCTACCTCGATTAATTCTTCTCTAGCACAGTCAATCAGAAAGTTCCTCTGGGAGGGAGGAAAAACCAACAGAAAGCATTATCATCTGTTCAAATGGCAGGTGGTTAGAGAACCTAAAGAGTCTAGGGGACTGGGAATAAGAGATCCTTCGCTTGTTAATTTGGCGTTGGGAGCTAATCTGCTATGGAGAACAATGACAGGGAAATTCACTTGGTGGAAAAGGGCGTTGATCAACAAATACTTCCACCGGGACCGCCTGAGAGGAATAGACAAACACCTGGATCATCCGACTGGATCCCCCATCTGAAAGCTTATGGCAGCCTCACTGCCCCTAATCCGATCTCAGCTCCACTGGATACCTGGAAACGGAAAAGAAATAAAAATATGGGAGGATAAAATCCTCAACAAAACGGCTCTAGAAACAAATGACAGCATGGTCCAACTCAAGGAATGGCTCACAGCAAACCAAAAATTTACGTTGTATGACATTTCGAACTAGAATCCGAATGGAAAGTGGACAAGCTGGAACTTAGGGGGCCCTCCGAGCATTTTCAGTGATCAAGTGGATTCACTGCTGCAAGAAATAAGAGGCTCCTCTTCACACCACCTACTCGAATTCGACGAAAGGTGATGGGGAGACCGCGGCTACATGATGGCAAGTGGCTACGATTCCCTCTTATCGCAGGGCAGATTCCCAATCAAAGTAAAATGGGCCCAACGAATCTAGCATCCGGACACTCCCCCAAAAATCAACATCTTCAGCTGGACGTTGCTTCAGGGGAAAATCCTCACTTGTGAAAATCTAAGGAAGCGTGGCATCTCGGGCCCATACAGATGCATCCTCTGCAAAAACCACTCGGAGTCCATAGCTCATTTATTCCTTGAATGCAATTTCTCCAAAAAAGTTTGGCAGGGGATCTTTCAAAACCTCTCCCATTGTGTAAATTGGCCATGTGAAATCTCGGAATTGTTAGGCAACTGGATCTATTACTATAAAAATCCCTTCTTCAACAAACCGATCCTCGAAAGAATCTAGCCCTCTCTCCCAAAATTTGTGTGTTGGCAGGTCTAGCTGGCTCAGAACGGAAGTATCTTCTTGGAAGAAGTTCTGGACCCGGGAAAAACCACCAAATCCCTAAGAGCTCAACTTGTTGAGTGCTTCAACTCAAGAAAAATCTCAATTTCAGATGGTGCTCAGCTCAACAGACAAGAAACTCAATGGATAAATCAATTGGAAATTCATTACTACACTTCGCACATCCAGCGTCGCAGACCAAATTGGCAACTTCATGTTACTTCGACAAAGTTTCAAGAATGGTTACTCTCTCAACCATCCCATGTCCTCCTCTTTGATGGTGCCTCCAAAGGCAATCTGGGAGTCGCAGGAGCAGGAGGGGTCTTGCTCAACCCAAGGGGTTTGACAGCAGTAAGTTATGCCTGGAGCATAGGATACGCCTCCAATAACCAAGCAAAACATCTCACCTTTTTTAAAGGAGTGCAAATGGTAGTCGAATTGGGAGTCACCAATCTCATCATTGTTGGATATTCTATGATTACCATAAGAAGCATGATCACCAACTCAACGCCAAAGAACATCCACCTAGCTGCAATATGGAAAAATATCATATCTTCCCTAGCAGATCTATAAACAACCTCCTTCATCCACATCAAAAGGGAAAACAACAAATGGGCAGGTGATTAGGCCAACCTGGTGACGAGGCTGCCACAAGGAACAAAAAATGTCACGAGAGACTCCGCCCTCAAGAAGCTTATATATCACTCTCTTGGACAACAGACTAACCCTCAGGACCAAGCAGAAATCAACTACCCCTAGCAGACAGAGGACTAGATGGAAAACCGAGAAGATAGCGCAGCCCTTCAAACAACTTCAAAACGGGAGCAAGATCAATTAAACAAGGTTCACTCAGCAGAAATTCAAGAAATGGAAGGCCCATTGGAAAATGTCACCCCCCTTTATTAATGTTCTTTAAAAGCAAGTGTATCTTAGGAGTCTTTTACCGGATAACAACAATTAACCCTTGTTGTTTAGAAGGGAAGCATAGTAACAGGGAAGACACAAGCAACCCAAGGCATTTACACCCAAAAGGTACAAGCAACGGCAATCAGCCATTACAAGATTATAATTTCGGATTTCTTAGGTGAGCCGAGGCTGCCCCTTTTTTAATATATCATCTCCCAGTTTCTTTAAAATAAAATAAAAACACTTTGTCATTGGAGTGTTCCTCAAACGAACTATTTGCACTCAACAATGGGCATCTACAACTATTTATGAACCCTGCAATGTTCCCATGAGTGCTTGGATGACCATCCATATATAATAGGTTCTTCCTATTAAACTTTCTAGAAGCATAACCATTAATGCACATAATATACATGGAAATGTTATGTTTGTAATTAACAATATTCAAATAATCAGATCGAGTATAAAGAGGACCACAAATCAACATAAGTGTTACTAGAAATTCGGGAGGAAAAAATACATGTGAAAGGATAAACAACCCAAGATTTGAAACATCTATTTTGGACTAGGCAATCATGTAATTATTAAAACAAAAGGAAAATTGTGTCCAACATTGGGCACATGTAGGGAAGATGGCCTAGAATCATACAAAGTGTGGTTGTAACAGGTTTGGTATTTACCATGCGGATTGGTATGAAGAGAGAAGTTATTGCTACCCTCCAATAATTGAACTGACCTTGGTGTGTACTTTGACATTTGTTTTCTCAGCTCATACAAAATCCAATCTCCCAGTAGAGATGTTTTGGGTAGTATTGATATCATACTTTGGCTCACTAGAACTCTTGATTGACTCAATAGAAGGAGACAAGTTGGTCAATTTAGGACAAAATATGGTTGATTTGGCTTCCAAATTTAAAAAAAAAAAAAGCATATGAAGGTGTTCTTATATGTCTTTTATATATTACTTATTGGATCCTTGATTGCAATAGGATGTATTGGACTATCAACTTTGGGTAGTCAATCATTAATATAATTGGATAGTTGACATGTCGAGGGTTCACTATCAACCCTTTACATTTTGAACAACCACATATTATTGGGGTGTCATAAAAGAGATCTAGCTCACGATGAAGTACCATTGGCCCAGAATGGTTGCTAGAAGATGACATGTTACAATTGGTAGGGTAAAGTGGCTCTCCATTTTCCTTTACCATATGTCTGTGATATCTTGCTCTTAACAACAGATTGCAATGTTTTTGGATTGGTGGAATATCCTGCCCATCCAAACTTGAACCAAAATCGGGATCTTGCAAAATTAAATTCATAATTATTCAAACTCACATGTAAAGGCATTATAAATTCAATGAGATAAAAAAAATCTAAATAAAATATAGACTCACTACAAATGTAAAAGGGAGAACTTGATGAACTCAGAACAATATGGAACGAGCTAGAATATGAAGAATTGGCCATTTGATATTATCACCTTTTCCCCATGTATTTGAACCAAAACCATAATTAATATGTGTCTACATTCTTAAAAGAGTTTTTGGGAAGCATGTAACATTCTAACTTCAAACGGAGCTTTGAAGGTGTTTTTTAGAAACTAGTGTCCCCCGTTCACTTATACTGCATCGGTGCATATCGGTATTCTAAGCACACTAGTGTGCAAAATTATGATATGCACTAACAACTAGCCTCCACAAGAACCTTCACAAATTTTTAGTTGTGGAGATTTGCAATTCTATTTTCTTTGTACACTATTTAATCGATGCATTTATGTCAACATACCACAACGATGTACTTAATTCTATAAGATGCATGAGCCAAAATTAGTAAAAAAACAATATTGCATTTATCATCAATGCATTGAAATATAAGGCGAAAAAAATGAGTTGAATTTCATTTTGTAAAAGCCAATTTATAAAAGAAAATCCTAGTCCCTATTCCATTATTTCACCAAAAGTTAGAGGGGAAACTTGCGGGGGAGACTTGTGCAAGAGAGATTTACCAAGGAAGACTTTGGAGTGGACATTTTTTTCTAAAGAGTCGAATTTGGAAGGGATGCTCTAGGTCACATACAAATTTGGAGAGTATAAATTTAAGGCATGTAACTTCATTCTATTCATATGAAATTTGCCCCCATTTGATTCAAAAAATTCCATAATTTTATTTGTTTATTCCTATTAGTATTTACAAAACATTCCAAGAAAATAAAATGGTTTTAGAGTTATCTTCTTTGTTGCAAACCCTGGTTTTCTTATTGCATATATTTTGTTTTATGTTGCTACAAATTGTAGCATTGATGGTTTATTCTCTCTACCATTTGACAATGAGAATTTTTTTTAGGCAATGGATATTTATTGGCTTTGCGTACTTGCATATGGAGCTTTCAATATCTATTGGAATGGGACCACTCATTGCATTAGATCCCAATCCATATTGCTATCAGTTAAAAAAAAGGCTTTGTGGTCCATATTGTGCACTGTACAAAAACAACACATCAATGTGTTTTTATTAAAAGCACATCATTTAGTGCAATCTTTCAAAAATATTTTTGGCTTTAGCGGTATCGAATATACAAAAAAAACTCACATGTTCGACATACTATATTAAATGCACCATTTTTTACCAATATTTTTTTTTATAATATACATTTTGAGGTTTATTAGTGTGCATTGTACAATAACTATGCATCGGTGCTAAACTTTGTATTAAGCACACTTATGCATGTTATTGTACACACCATCGAACCTGCAAATAGTTTTAGCTTGAAATGCCTAAAACTCTTTACTTAGTTTGTAAAATATATTTCATAATTTGTGTATTCATTATGCAGGGTTTTCATTGATAAAAGATGGCTAACAAAAGATTAGGGAAAAACACTTGCAGCGATGAGGAGGAGGGAAGCACATATCAATAAAGAGAACGTGACAAGTTCTTTTAAATTTTAATATAAAAGTAATGTATTTGAATTAGTTGTAGGTTTAAATGATGTATATTGGATAATGCATGTCATCCAAAGAAAAAATGTGAAGAAAGCCCAAAAGATTGTTCAGAATCTAAGTGGAAAAGAGAATAAATTTTTTATGGAAATGTCGTAAGGGGAGGAATTAGGTGGATGAAAAGGTGATCCATATGAAGTTTTTCTTTGTCATTTTATTGCAAATGTGCTTCTTAACAATAATTGCTAACATGTTTCAAACATTAAATTTTTAATTTGTTGAATGTTGTGTACGGACGGACAATGAGGGAACATAAGGTCGTCCTAAGAAGATAAAAATTATGAAGGCTATAAATGATGATGAATTGGTCCTCAATTCATCTAGAGTGGTGGTGGAAGTTAGAGAGAGGGGGGGTAATTTTATAAAACTATGAGGGATATAGTGGAAAAAGCGTATAAACGTTCTTTTTATTTACAATACAAAAATCAATCCAATGACTTCAAGAATCGAGTTATACATAAACTACAACAAACATTTCCATAGTAATGGTCAATGAGACATGTGAGACTTGTAATAGTAAAAGAACACATAACAAAAAAAATCATTTAAAAAATATTATTGCTAAACATGTTTTTTTCTATAATATCCATTCACAAGTCCAAAAATTGTCGAATTAATATTTTTGCATAAATAATAATTGATTTTTTTTTATTTTATTTTTCATTTTTCAGGAAGATTGATAAAATTCCAGAGGACGATTGATGTGATATCCAAAACATGCCAATAGGGATGTCAAAAAAAGTGTACAAGGAGATGGTCAAAGAAATGAGCATAATTCCATAACGAGTGGAATCATCCCAACAACAACATGCATTAGACATATGTATTCATTGATTATTTTTTTGTACAGATAGTTTATTTATTGAATAAAACATTAATTTTTTATTATTTTGTTGTTGCATAAAAGAAAATAAAATGGAACCCATTTAGCACGTAAGATGGGATGACAAGGCATAAAAGGGTTGATTGCAAAGTTGTGAGTACTTAATGTGTTTTACTTACTTAAGGTTTCATATTTGTTGTGATGTAAATATTTGAATTGATTTACAATCATCCATGTATGTTTTCTAACATGTGATAACATACAAAGAAGAGTCACCGAACATTTGGTTGACAATGGATTATGTATGGGTTGAGAGTATATGTGTATTAAGGGTTAATTGAACAATTTGTAAGTGGCTATGTTGTTTTCCATCCCTTTTTTAATAATTAATAGAACAAAAAGAAACCTTTAATTATATCTATGTTTTGTCATGGCATATAAAACTTGTAGTAAACAAAGTATGGAGTGGAGCCAACAAAAGATATATCGAGAGACAACATGGGGAATGGCTTCGAAATAATGTGTATTGTTTATGAAGTAATCTCTACTATGGTACTATTTTTTATTTACACACTCATGTATATTAAACTACAATTCAAGATATACTTATTACACTTTATTTCTATGTTTGTAGATGGAAGATGAAGAGGTGTAATGTCAAACTGAAGCTAGTCAACAAAACATTCCAACTAACACAAGTACAATACACCATGCAAGTGATGAAGATATGATGTAACCAGTGTGAGCAACGACAACATTTTGAGTGATGAATGATGATCATCAAAATTGACTGTTATATGTTGTATATTTTGGAATGTTTGTCTAAGAAAATCAAACATGTTGTTTAATGTGGACATATTATCCCAATTGGATGACAACTTGTCACGAATAATTGTAACAATTATTTATTGACATTTTGAATGTTGTGGACTTTATGCTGTCTCATTTTACATAATAAAATGAATTTTTTATTCCATTGCATTGTCCACTGTCATAAAATGTTATATTATTGATTAAATATATGGATAATTTACATTCTTACAATGAACATAGGTGTAATCAGTCGGTATATTTGTTTAAATGATACAACACATTAATGCAATGATTATATCCAAATGTAGTAATTAAAATATAAAAATCTATATTATTATAAAAATATTTGATTTTATGATGATTGCTTGACATTTTGTATGAAAAACAAGAGGTTGCATTTGCATACCCGTAATGTGAAAAAAATCAACACTGCAACATTTTTCTTTTCCAAGAAAAAAATGTATTTATAATGTGAGATAAACAAAACTACAATATTGAGGTGCTCTAGGCACAATCCAAAAAAGATCATCCATAGATATATCACTTCAAAATCTCTCACTATAGATCCAGAAAGATCCACATCCTTCATAATATCAAGTATATTATCTATCAAATAAACTACAACATATCGCCGCATTGTATTCATTTAAACTAAGCAGTGCGGTTTATACATATTTATACACTAGTGTGAGAAAATTGTAATAAAATCATTTGTGCTCTTAACGAAACCAAACACAACGCTTCCTTAAACTATGTTGTCATTGTTGTTGGTATTGTTATCATTCCCATTACAAGAACTTATGGTATGCAAGTTGTCATACACAGGGTGCTTTATGACATATACAATATGCATCGGGGATTCATAACATATACAACACATAGGAGTGTGTATCATAAACGCAGTGCACCAATGCATATTATTGATATACATTCCTCAATGCTTTCAATATATAAAATACCTACTGAGGTGATTAAAATATGTCCTATGCATTGGTGTTTAGTGTTGGTATTTTAAGGCACCAATGTGTATTAGTACATTGCACGTTGGTGCATTGTAAATATAAGTACTACATTGGTATGCTTTATCAATTTAAGCGCATCGTGAAAAAACATATGGTCACCCATATTTTTTAGTTATAGTGAAAATCTGTTAAAACCTCCACTACCAACAATGTAGGGTTTTTTAATCATTATTTCCAATCATGTAACACTAAAAACCTCCACTAGAAGGTGTTTTCCTTGTAGTGTTTATTTAGTATTTATTATATCACATAATGTTTATAATGTAAATAGGCGAGATTGAAATTAACAAAATGAATTACATAGCATTAATTGTCACCTATGGCACTTGCACTTAGTAACCATGACTTGTTGTGAAGGTCATATATCTTGATATGACTTTAATTCAAGCATGTTTAACCATGGGGATTTCCCCCATAGTAAAGTCCTCTTAGCTTGATACTCAATCTCCAAACCATTAGTAGGTATTGTGCCTTGTTGTGCCTAGTCAAGCCTGCTTAGCTTGTTATTTCATTTACAAAGACTTAACAAGTATAATGTGTTATTGGCTCTCACGACTATGGGGAAAAGTTTCATTATTAATCATGTTTGAGCTTGAGTAACATTGTTATGGATGATTTTCCCAAGAATTCATGGTTATCAGATACATGTTTTGAAGGTGACATTTCATGATATGTGATTCATTTGTTAGTTTAAATGTCATGTCACCCTTATGAGTATCAACTAATGTAAAGAGTAGTCTAACTTATAAAAAAATTGTCAAATAAGAGACCGCTTCTGGAATACATATGATTGTATATACATAAAGCTACATACCAAAAGGCTTTCACTGCTAAAAAAATTCATTTTAGCATATCTGTCATAAATTCCTATCAATGTTGTTCAAAAATTTACATCCTATCATTTATATTCAAAACTTTATAATTGTATTGTCTATACATATGCTATATTAGATACATTGTTGTTTTACAAAAAAATTGCAGAGATTTTCATAAAAAATAAAAAATAAAAGAGGGGTTTTTATTGGAATTCCATGGAGTTGGTCTCCTCCTCATCCAGGAATTCATAGTCCTATGGCGCCAAATGGAAGAGACAGTGCCTCTTTTGACAATCAATCCACTTTGACATTTAGTTCACGAAGGATGTGGTTGAAGTAAATCCATTCGAAGGAGTTTATGTTCAATTTAATATCCCAGAGAAGGGGCTAGAGGCTTATATTTGACACTGTAGACTTTTGATTGGCCCAATGAATAACAACTTTGGAATCTCCCATGACCTGTAGCTTCTTCACTTTTTTCATTATTTTAATTTCCAATAGAATCTTTAGGGCGATAAATTCATCCCTATTATTTGTGCCATTCCTAGGAGCATAACAGACATGCAATAATGATTATGGCTCAAGTAAAGGACTATTCCAACTCCACACACGAGGGGGTGGAACTGGCATGCCCCATCGAAGAAGCCCCATGGGACTTCAAAGTCCACCTCTGACATCAATGAGAGTCTTGGGTCTTTGACTTTTAGGTTTGTCATAAACTCATTGGATAGTCTTAGGACTATACCAGCAGTAACCTCAAGTGGAATGGCGACATCGCAAAATATACTAGAATTATGAGCCCGCCATATACTAGAAACCAAGAAACTTGGTATACCTTGGTACTTTTTAACTCTGCAAGCCAGTCATTTAAGCAATCTTCCAGGCTGGTCCTGTTCCATTGGCACATGGGCTTCAACTTGGATTGCACTATCTTCATTACCTTTTTTGCATAAAAATAGGAAATGAATGAGTGAGAGATCCATTCTTCTTGAATTTTGCACATGGAGCGCATATTTTGGTCCAATCCACCCCTTCTTAATGGCTACATCCCATATAAACAATTTATTGTTTAAGGCCAACCAAAGATTGATCTTATTCTTTATGGGAGCATTAATTTTCCACGGAAATTCCCACCACCATTTTTTCCCCTACGGCTAAGTCTTCCATCCAACCTTTGTATCCAAGTTTGGCTATGTACTCTCTGATTTTGGCATTTTTGGAACAAAACAATGAATCTTCCACATCATCATGCAACATGATGAAATTTGACATTATGAGTCTAAGACACCGATTCCACTCCTCTGCCTCAGCTCCTTCTAGTCCCAAGAATGAGGTTGATTTCCATCCTATTTTTCCTCTTAGCTAGGGGACCTAGGCTCTGGTATCATATGGGAACAAGATGTTTGTTGAATGAATGGCTCAAAGGAGGGGTTTTGAGAATTTGTAATCGTCAGTTTCCCCTACCCATGGGTATTTTCCAATACGAATACGATGTCCATTACCAACTCATCAGGCAGTCCATTGACTAATCAACAAAAATGCTTCCATAAGAGATTTCCAAACTATAGATCCTTTAGGAGACTTCATGGGGAGTCTAAACCATTCTGGGATTGTAATTCCCTACAGATATTTAGATTTTGTGATGCAACCCCACAGTGAGTCACAGTTCACTAAATGCCAAAGGCTTCTAGATACAATGGCATGAGAAAAGGTATAAATTTTCTTGAATCCCCATCCTCCCAGTAATTTTGAGGTAGCCATATTTTTGCATCTCATCAGAGGGATGCCTTTAGATTGCTTGGAGCTCGACTAGAGGTATTGGAAGCTTACTTTCATGATTTTGGTAAGGATTCCTTTGGGAACCATTACGATTGAGGTCCAGAAAATAGGATGTTCTCTAACACTGATTTAAGGAGAACCATGCATCCTCCTCTTGACAATAAACAATTTACCCACAACGAGAATCAGGCCTTCACCTTCTTCACCATCCTCAACTAGTCCACATATTTGTAATTATCCGACTTTATCTGAAATCCCAAGTACTTGAGCCTTGAATCCATATTTGAATTTTGGAAGGGAAATAAGTTTTGTATGTGATGGAGGTCTTGATCCGACAAGGAGAAGATTAACATTTTTTACTTTCCATAGTTGCTTTCCATCCTAGTGGCTTTATAGAACAAGTCGATCACCCCTTTAAGAGTTAAGAGTGCTAGGAATAATAGGTGTGCTCGTTTCATCGTAGACAATATCTCAATATTGTCACCCAACCATAGGAACAAATGCCACCCCTAAGCACCTTAACCTTGATAGATAGAATAATTTTGGAATCAAACCCTAGAACCAATAGCCAACCAAGGTAGCATACTTCTCTCCAAAGCTAGCGTACCAAGCAAAGAGTCCAAACCATAACCAAAGACCAAGTTGCTACTGTATCTCTCCTCCAGTCATGCGCACTATTTGTCGTTATGCAGTTGTGAGACTGAGTGAATACAAATGAACTCTAGTGCCATGTATTTACACTACTCCAACTCACCTAACTAGGCCGACTTCTCTTCCTGGAGGATAATAACTCAATATTAATTATTCTCTTGAGCTGACTTGTCTTCTAAGGTTATTATCCAACGTTTTAGGGTTTCTCTTGCTTCTCAAAATATTATAGTCTTGTCAAAGGTTATACATAGAGGTTAATGCCTCCTACAGCTACCATAATATCAAAACTCCCTTTTATCTAGGGAGGTATTAAAAGCAGTGGTCTTGAGCACAAATAGACCATTCAATCGGTAGCATCATCATAGCCACACATGCTATCTCATGATCAAATCATGAGCACCATCATCATATCCAGCTAGATAGTCTCCATGGAAATCAGAACAATGCCATCCAATAGAACACAATTGTGTCTATTCATAATAGTATACAACTACTATCCAGTGGTACACAAACACTTCTAGTAGCACACGACTACTAACCAGTGACACACAATCACTACCAGTGGATCAAATCCACCATTATAGTATACAACTATTGTCTAGAGACATACATTCTCCATAAAAATCATATCATATGATATCAACCTACATCAACAATTTCATGATACAAACTAAGTCATCTGGGCCATTCTTCCACTCACATCTACAAGATCTGGAACAACATGCCCTCGGAAAGTTAAACATAAACCATGGGATGTCTGAACTATTCTTCCCAAGCATAAAAGAACAATTGTCCCTGATTGTTGAACCTGGACCATTCAACCTAATTGGGCCATTCTTTCAGCACGATTCACAATGCAGCCTGGAGAGAATAAGTCTACCCTAGGGAATGACTATCCTTGATTTCTGAACCTGGACCATTCAACCTAACTGGGCCATTCTTCCAACATGATTCACAGTGCAACCTGGAGAGAATGAGTCTTCCCTAAGGAATGATTGTCCGAACCATTTCCTATGGAAATGACTATCCTGCAGCAACCTCCTACATCAAACCATTCTTCGAAACTACTCACAACCGTGAACTTCAAAAGAATGACTACTCGGAGAGGCGGTGTTATGAACATAATATATAATAATAAATATAAATACATTATCATAGTTAATGAATAATTAATGAAGAGACACCTTCCCAATGAAAGGTCACGTCTCTTCATGGAAGGGCACCCCTGCATGGGTATATGAGGCCCTCATTCTTATTGTATCTCATCATCTCATATTCATATACATTGTTTAATATATTATCCTTTATGGATTATAACCTGTTGTCTTACCTACATTGGGTATTTACATGGTGAACTGGCTTGGTTCACCACAATGGTATCAAAGCTTCATCTCGATCCAAATTTTGGCCAAAAATAGAGTTTCTCTAAAATCAGGTCTTTAACCTCATATTGGCCATTGGTCATTTATAAATCAAATATTCTACACATTTCAGCGAAAGTAAAAAATTCATTCTACACAAAATAAAATAAAAAAGAAGAAGAGAAGGAAAAAACAAAAGAAAAGAAAAGGTTTTCTTAAGGTGCACGCGAAGAAGTATAAGTGCACACCAAGAAGTTTGAAGGAAATATTCCAGTTTTGTCATTAGTTAAGTTAATTGTCATTTAAAAAGTGAGAAAAAGTAATTTAAAAGAAAAAGTTTCAAAGAAGAGGAAAAGTGAATATTTTATTTTACCTTTGGAGATTTACGATCCCATGGTTTTGGAAAACCATTGGCCCATGGTATTCCATACCATATATAATATATATGTGTGTGTGTGTTTACCTCTAAATAAGTATTTCACAAAACTTAGGGTCATGTTTGTTGAGCCCTAACCACCGCTAACAAATAGTCAAGAGTATAAAACGAAATTTTATTATAAGTCAAAACATAAGGTACTCTTTATAAAGTATAAGGATATTATATATATATATATATATATATATATATATTCTAAGAGGAGAACATTATCATTAAAGAGGAGAGCCCCTTTTACATTTATAATTTATTGAAAAATAAGAAGTGAACTATGACATTTAGAAAGAATACATTTTCGGCAAAATGTCCCTATTGTGCAAAAGAGGAAGAGTATGAAAGGGGCCTTATGAATGGAGCTCTCCTTTGTCCATATCGTAAAAATATTTTTATTTTAGTAGAAAATCAAGGTGATACCCATTGGGAAGTGAAAATAAAAGAATTAGAAAACCAATTAATTCATTATCAACAACACAACATAAATTTACAATTTCAAGTTGGGTTGGAGCAAATGCTAAAAAAACAAGAAGAGAGACAAAAACAAAATCTTGAGGGAAAATTACAGGAAAGAGACAAAGACATTTATTACTTAAAAGATCATAACCAAAATTTATCGGTACAACTCAACGAGTCAAAATATAAGAAGCATAGGGATCAGAAGTTAGAACAAGCTAATCACGATCTCATTAAGAAATTATCAAAGAAGGATGAAGAGAATTGTCGCCTAAAAATCCATAATCAAAGTATAATCACCCAGATTAAGAAGATAAAGAGTGATAAGAAGACGGTAGAGGGAAAGTTAGAACAACTTATTAATAAAGAATCATTAGTAGATAAAGAGACAATGACTGAACCTATGGAACTACAGAAGTCTTCAAATAGAAAAAACATGATGGTGGATAAAGCAATTAATACAGACCCAATCAACCTTAGAACTCAAAAGGATTCAGTTGATGTAAAGAGGTATTCACATGTCGAAGTAGAAACAAGCCAGGGCTATGAAGAAGACTCAATTTCAAGTGTTAATCAAGAAGAAGCTACAAGTACATGAAGTAAATATCAGGTTGCAAGGATGCCTTACAGACATCCTAATCACAAAAATAGATACTTCAACCAATCAATGTATCCACATAAACAAATGAAAAATATGTCAAAAATTATTACCTCAATTACAAATGATGTGCAAGGTAGAAGTTATCAAGGGAGTCAAAATACATTAAATTGTCTACAAGAACCCCATAAAAGCCCCATTGTGCGGAAGATTGATTTAAGGTGGGTAGACTCCCTTACAATTCGACGGTTCTACGCAACGCTTAGAAGATCCTATCGTTCCAAGCTCTCAATGATCACTAATTCAGGAATAAAGAATGAGGAGATGATATTACAAGCCAGAGCAAGAGATAAGTCTTCCATAAGTATGCTTTGAGGACAAAGCATTTTAAGGGGAAGGCAATGTTATGAACATAATATATAATAATAAATATAAATACATTATAATAGTTAATGAATAATTAATGAAGATACACCTTCCCAATGAAAGGTCACGTCTCTTCATGGAAGGGCACCCCTGCGTGGGTATATAAGGCCCTCATTCTTATTGTATCTCATAATCTCATATTCATATGCATTATTTAATATATTATCCTTTGTGTATTATAACATGTTGTCTTACCTACATTGGGTATTTACCTGGTTAACCGGCTTGGTTCACCACAGGTGGACCATTCCGCCTGACCACTTCTCAGAGTGACTGCCAAGGAGAATGACTGTCCTAGACCATCTCCCCAAACTATCCACAAGGGGAATTGTTGTCTATGGTACATCAACAATCTGTCCATTCTAGACCATTTTCTGAACTGGAAAGTGATTGTCCATTCTGGACCATTTTCTGAACTAGAAAATGACTGTCCATCAGAAATCTTGGACCACTTTTCGAACTGGAAAGTGATTGCCCAACCTATACCATTTTCCAAACTGGAAAATGACTGTCCATCAAGAATCTTGGACCACTTTCCGAACTAGAAAATGATTGTCCAACCTAGACCAGTTTTCAAATAGGAAAATGATTGTCCATATATCAATAACATGTTAGTGCTCCCTCCCAACC
>ML791789.1:37709-55497 GCA_009831015.1 Picea engelmannii
GTTTGTGGAGGATTGTAGACATTGGATCTGAGAGAGACCTCACTTCATAAGTGTTAGCTATCACCAGGGCACCTTTTTGCATCAATATTTGAGAGGATTCTTCAGCCTATCCATTCTATCTTCCAGTAGGGTGCATTTCTCTTGAGGAGGGTGCATTGTTCATAGGAGATCTTGCATTTTGCAGGGGAAGATATCTCCCAATAGCTTTGAGATTCATCATAGGGGTTTTCTATCCCCATATTTACTTTTTGGCAGTTGGTTTCAGTGAGTTAGAGGTCATATTCTTGGAGGCTGAATTCTTGGCTTGCTATAGCCAATGAGGGTGCATTGTGCTAGAGAAGACATCATCTGCATCTAAGGGAAAGAGACAGATCTTATAGATCTTTGGTATTCAACTTGGGGAGGCTTTTGGAAGCTTATGTATTCATCCATCTATTGTATTTTGGAGGCATTTTCAACCACACACATTATTCTTCTATTTGTGGTCCAGATCTGCTCTTCTATTGTATGGAGGTTAGCTATTTACCATAAATAAAATCAGATCTGAGGTATTTGTGGCTATCTATTGTATTGCAACTTGTTGTTTATCCATTATTATTATGCTCCTATCATTTATGTGCTGCAAAAATCAAATAAACCATTCTAGCGCACTTGATAAGGTAAACACACAAACTGTTTGAAAAAATACCACAACTAGAAAACATAAAAGCTTAAAATGTTCCAAGCAAAACCACTTGGGAACATTACAAGCAAAACCACTTGGAAACATTACAGTGGTATGAGAGCATTAAATCCTCCCAGCCGATGGGGATTGGCGCATGCTTAGAAAATTTTCAAATTGCAAGTGAGCAAGTAGTGGGATAAGAGGATGGATACCCAAGAAAAGCTTCGGGAAAAACTGAGGCAAGGCATATATGAGTGGATATCACAACTACATAATATTAGAGCATGGTGGAAAGTGGATACACCCCACCAAATTAGTTGATTGATAGGGTCACAGATTGATCCTACACCCATTATGACCAAGGAACTTTGCTACAGTTTCAAAGAGCCTTGTGAGCAAGAACATAGATGCAGGGGCAAGGGGAAGGTACACATTGTTGAGGTGCACTATGATAGTGAGGATGTAACCATAGATTCCTATTTAGAGTAGTCTAATGAGGTTAGTGACACCTACGCATTTGATGGACAATTGGATGGACAGGATGATGGCACATATACTTCAACTTTCCGATTAGACAGTGTTGAGGATTCAACACTTTACCTTAGTGGTGATACTTGTGAGGATTCGTCCGTGCCAGCAGCTAGGCATGTTGAGGATCATAGATTGAGTGATCTAACTCTAGATGTTGATACGACTTCTAGGGAGTTAGGAATGAGGATTGATGAGCCTCCCATGGAGTTGAGCATGACACAGTCCTTACCTTCTCAAACATTTATGATAGACATGACACGGGAGGATCTCAATGACATTCTGGATGTGGTAGAGGAGTCTTGTGTACCATTTGAACACAAGGGACATATGGATCTGCAGGCTCGGGAGGAGAGGCATGACTTGGAGACATACGACTATATACATACCTATCAGTATGGGGAGACTGAGTAACCTCTTTTGAGGATTCCATTCATAGATCAGGTTTGGGAGATCTACATGCCAATGGGATACTTACTTCCGGGGCCAGTCTACAGTGACGTGGATACTTTCCTTGTTGGTCAAGATGACCATTTCACATGTATGGACAAATTTGTATGGGATCCACGTGCAGATGACATTAATAGATTGACCGCACATGAGGATACAACTTCACATACATGACACAATGCAATTCAGATAGAGGTAGAAGTTGGTGATGGTGTGTAGTGGCATACAAGAGGACTCAATAGCACAGAGGATAGTGGGAAGTTCAACACCTTATCTCTTGAGGAGTGTGTTGTTGGGTATTCCACTATTGACATTAGCAGTGAGAGTCATGAGGTAACACCTCAGTATAATTGTGATCAGGAGTCACGACACTTGACAGGAAAGTTGAGAGTCCATGAGGACATGATCATGGAATCCATTAGACACATGGATGATACACACACTTTGGTCATAGGATATTGTTGGAGGGTCTCGATGGCACATGTTAGCTCAGATGGGGACCTTTCCCTTGATGATTTACATACACTCGAGGAGAGAGTGAATATGATGAGGAACGACTACCAACAATTACTTATGGATAGAGATTAACTCTTGGAGGTTGGCGAGATGTACCACAAGGCACTGAGGGAGAAGAAGATTAAGGTGGACCGACTCACTCATGAGTTGGTGAGCACACGGGGATTCTTGGAAGGCGCATAGACAACCCTTCAGGAATCATGGTCCATATTAGAGGAGCTCCTTGAGGAGACTAGTCAGGGATCCACTACATCTATCTCGACAGAGAGTTAGATGGTTACTCCAACTAGTTCGCCAGAGGATGTTGGTGGGTTGGTAGAGGAGCGCTAGGTGA
Organism: Picea engelmannii; assembly: GCA_009831015.1. Classification (NCBI taxonomy): domain Eukaryota; kingdom Viridiplantae; phylum Streptophyta; class Pinopsida; order Pinales; family Pinaceae; genus Picea; species Picea engelmannii. Next base: position 40,202 of record ML791789.1, read on the forward strand.
TGGAGGTGCATGAGGGATACCCTGATGGTTATGGAGAGATATGACCAAAAGATGATAGAGGGTGTCCAGGTGTCATAGGGGCCACCCTTCATGAGGGGTTTTGAGACAGTTGGTCATACACATACATCGGGGGATTCCAAAGCCATGGGTAGTTACGAGGACACATCCATTTGGGCTCTAGGATTGGTTGACATCAATGTAGAGGTTGAATCAGTAGTACACCTTGTATACATGATGATGCAGGAGGATACAAGAGCTTGCATGAGTATACAGGGGCATACGAGGATGAGAGGTAGTTCACAGGGGCATGCAGAGGTGTATAGTGGCATTCAAAGGGACACATTGGATTGCGGAGAGTAGACATACTTGGTTGACTATGGAGACCACATTCTCAGTAGCAATGGTCATATGAGTGATGAGTTACCTATCATTGTACATGAGGACATGAGATTAGTGTGGAATCCAAGCAACTATTCACCTTGGATGTTGATGGATGATCTTTTGGTCAAATCCTTGGGATTGACCAAAGCATATGATACTTCCCAATCCTACAGACAATTGCAGTTATTTCTATTAGCCTTTTCCAATATTTTTTTCATTGACAACAACATAGAGGGAGATAGACAGTGGCAGGGGACATGAAGAGTTGGTAGGAAGAGACCTCCTGACAAGAGTGACTTTATTACATACGACAGGATAGGGGAGGATCACCAGAGACAAAGAGATGAGGCCTTGGGTGTGATGGAGAGTAACTTAAGCCGTGAGATAGAGGATATCTCGGAGGTTATTATAAGTTCAAATTTTCATTGGGATGAGGATGGGGGGGCAACAGATTGGCCTAGAGGGATTCTGATAGTTATCAGTATGGCACATCAACAATTAGTGGGGATTGGAAGTGGTGAACTTCCAATTTTTCCATGGGATCTAGAAATCTATTTGGTCGGTAGTTTGCTTCACCTTATGATAGTCCGGGTTGTGCCAGCAAGCAACATACTTCACTCTTAGATTGTCTTGAGAGGGCTTGTTGGGATTTATTCTATATGGTGAGACAATTTCTCCCTGTTGATACTCGCGATCGAGTATGGTGGTGGATTTCCAGACTTTGATTCCATAGGGATACCTTTACAGGTTTGACTTCTTGATAGCAGGCCCAATCCTTACATGTATTTTAACATGAGTATCCAGGAGTGGGGTATCCAGTATGTGTACATTAGGTAGGCAGTCACGATCAGAGTGGTGCAACATCAACGTGATGGTCCCTTTCATAGATTAGCGTGGTACCCTGGGATTACAAGGCTGGGCATTTCATTGACTGATGGAGGTGAGTGGATCCTTGTAGGAGAAAATCATTTTGATTTTCCATTGAGCTTCAGTTTTGAGGGGAGCATGTCACTTGTTGGTGTTTTGCTAAGGTCTTGTAGCACCTCACTATGGTGGCAACACATTCATACGAAGGAGGCCATGTTGGTCTTGGTATGGTCATGGAGGTCGTAATCATTTCTGGTGGAGGTCCAGTGTTGTTTTCAAGAGACTCTTGGTGTTGAGGTCTTACATGACTATACTATGCGGGGCATTGCAGTTCACATCTTGATTTTGGATCCAGGGATTGGAGTGCTTGGTAGTCTATAGTTTGATGGAGTTGAGATCTGAGTGGAGCAGTTGCTTAGGAGTTGACTGAGGATCTATTACGCATGATCATTCTACTCACCAGGAGCATTTGGGTGTCATGTGTGGTGATCACTTGGAGGGGTCATCTCTTGAGGGGAGCATACTACATGTCACACATGTGGATATGGGACCCTGGTATCATATATATATTGATTCATTTATTTCTTGAGGGAAAATAATCTTCAAGCAGGGAGGATTGTAATGTCCCCATTTTTTTATGTTTCTATGTTACAGAGTGGGATGTCTATCCAAGTAGCGAGATGGGGGTGATAGTGAGTTCAGGAGATATTGAGGGGTTTTATTAGGCCCAACTTGCATCGTTCATCATATTTCATCATCAAGATCCATTCCATACAACTTGTCTTTGGTTTCGTTGCATTCCGACGATTTTCGTAATTTTGAGTTATTATGGAGCATATTTTAATTAAATTCACTAAGGAGGTCATTTTGGGCATAATACTTGAAGAAACCTCTTAGTGTAATAGCTCATCGGAATTGGGAAGAAGAGTGCTACAAGATAGGATGATGAGAAGTGACTTTCAATGGTCAGAGAAGCCATAAGGACAAATAAATCACTTTTTAGAGGAAAAAAGGTTAATTAACTAATAAAGTGATTTTATTAAGGAATATTAAAGGTAAAGTAAAAGTCACTTGGAGAGGAAATATGAACATGGGTGATAAAATAGAGAAAGGGGCTTCTATTCTCTCATTATGTTGATAATCATTTTGATGTCTGGCTTCTTGCTAGAGAACCCATGATACTTGGGGGTTTTGACTGAACAAACCCTATAGATCAGCTCGGTCGTGAAAGATTCCACCTTTTCTATTCCAAGATTGGCCAAGGAGGTGAAAGATTCCTCCCTCGCCATTATAATTTAGTTCCACTTAGTTTCAGAAGCAATTGAGGAGGCAGGGCGCAATTTTGGAGTCTTTCTGCAGAGCTAGGGCACATTGTTCATGAGAGAGGAGTTTCGTGGAGGATTGTAGACATTGGATCTGAGAGAGATCTCACTTAAGAAGTATTAGCTATCACCAAGGCGCCTTTTTGCATCAGTATTTGAGAGGATTCTTTAGCCTATCCATTCTATCTTCTAATAGGGCACATTTATTTTAAGGAGGGTGCATTGTTCATAGGGGATCTTGTGTTTTGGAGGGGAAGATCTCTCCCAATAGCTTGGAGATTCATCATAGGGGTTTTCTATCCCCCGATCTACTTTTTGGTAGTTGGTTCCAGTGAGTTAGAGGTCATCTTCTTGGAGGCCAAATTCTTGTCTTGCTACAGCTAGTGAGGGCGCATTGTGCTAAAGAAGACAGTATCTACAACTAAGGGAAAGAGTCAGATCTTATAGATCTTTGGTATTCATCTCGGGGAGGCTTTTGGAAGCCTATATCTTCATCCATCTATTGTATTTTGGAGGCATTGTTAGCCACACCCATTATTCTTCTATCTATGATCCATATGTGCTCTTCTAATGTATGGAGGTTAGTTATTCATCGTAAATAAAAACATATCTGAGGTATTTGTGGCTATCTATTATATTGCATCTTGTTGTGTATCCATTATTGTTATGCTCCTATCATTTATGTGCTGCAAAACTCAAATAAACCATCCTAGCACACTTTAGAAGGCAAACACACAAACTGTTTGAAAATACCACAACCATAAAACATAAAAACTTAAAATGTTCCAAGCAAAACCACTTGGGAACATTACATCGAGTGAAGGACCTCTTGAGCTATCACGACTGCATCATGGATTTGACAATGTCTTAAGAACCCTAATTGTTCTTCAAAAATTATGTCACCGAGGATTGGTCTAAGACGTTTGGAAATCACTTTCACAATGATTTTGTATATGACATTGCAGAGGGAAATGTGCCTAAAGTCCCAAAAAGGATGCACCATCCCAGGTTTTGGGAATTAGGGCTATGAAGCTAGAATTGAAAGAGCCTTTCACCTTACCAAAAACTTGCGATTCTTTTATGACCTTGAGTAGATCCTCCTTTATAAGATCATAGAATATTGTGAAGAACTCTATTGTGAACCCATTGTGACACGAGCTCTTCCATTTTTGCATGGAATAAAGAGTGGCGAACAACTCAGTCTTCCTTACCTCTTCCCCCAAAGAGAGATTCATTTCCTCCATGATTACTGGGAGATAATTAGACACCACCTGAAGAATCTCTTGAATGGAGCAACCACCGGGGGCTTGGAAAAGAGCTTGGAAGTGGCTTACTCCTTTTGTGGCCTTCTCTTCAAAGGAAATGATTATCAAACCATCAGTCGTCTTGCTTTCCCAAATGGTATTCACATTTTTCATGTTCGTTATCGAACCATCCCCGACTTTTAGGCAAACCACCATACTTTTAAGTCTCCATGTCCGTTCTTCTTTGGCCAAGATCTCTTGTCTATTGTATTCAACGAATTTTAACATCATCAATTGCGAACCAGAGATGGAACCATCATCCAAGATCTTGTATAAGTCCATGATTTTTCCTTCAACTGACCTCAACTTTGTTTTGGATTTTTCGTAGTTCGACTTAAGCTAGGACTTGGTGACAATTTAACTCTAGCCAAATTCTTTGCGAATTGGCTCATAAAATAAACACCTCCCGTGGGAGTGAGATGTACCCACAAGTTTGTGATCAGAGCCTGAAAATCCTTCTCCACAAGCCACACCGAGTTAACTTAAACAAAGAAGAGGTGGTTTTATTTGTTGATGAGAGTGAGAGCACAATAGGCCAATGGTCGAACAGTCCTACGACCTATACACTTGAATTAATCACCAACCCTCTGCTCAACATGCCCTATGAGACCAGGAATCTTTCCAACCTTTTAGACACCGCCTCATCTCTTGAGCGTAGGTTTCTCCATGTCAGGACCAACTTAACTGGTTTGATGTTAGCTAGGTGACGTTTACTGAACAAAGTTGAGAAGAACCCACTTTGTGGGCACTGCCTAGGGTTTGAGCCCTGTTGCCGTCCTAATATACACCTGGGTTATCGTGGAAGAAACCTTCAATCCACTTGGTGTGTCCTTGGGGGCAAGTCTCGAGTCAAGGTGTTGTCACATGATCCTCAACTCCTCCATCTAGGCCAACTCCTAGCAAAGCAAGGGGGGTAGTCCCTATAAAACAAATCTAAGGCTTTTCTAAACCAAGAAAGAAAAACACTTTAATCTATAAATTTTTTGCTTGAAATAAAATCAAACCATTCACCACTTAGCATTTATCATCATAAAGAATAACTTGCTCATGAAACATTCATACATCAAAAGGATACAACATCTGCAATATTCAAGAGCATAAAAGAAGATTGGACAACATGCATAAGTATAACTGCTCACATAAAGAAAATTGATAGTGTTTTTTTAACCAGTGCCTTAAAAGGAGTCGTGGGTAGTGTAGATCGAAGATTTTATTAAGGTAAATTTTGTATTTAATTAATGAAGAGTGTTTGGCCCCTTTAGGAAGTTTGTTCTCTGCTTGGACTTGCTAAGTGTTTACCGAAACCCAATGGTCTCACCAGTAAACTCACTAAAAGTGTTGGATGTCCAAAACAAGTGGGAAGCCAGGTCTCGAGAGGGCCCGCCTTACTTCGCAGGTCACTTTTAGGTTTTTTCCTCCCAATGAACTCACAATATTAATGGATTGCCCTATTAAACTAGCAAGGTTCAATTAATTGATAAAAGCATGAAATAGATAGATCACACACCCTGCTTTGATAATGAAGCACTTGCACAAACACTTGAAAGTGTAAAGATAAAATTGCAACAGTTAATTTTATGTACACTGCTTTATAGTTGAGAATAGATTTACTAGATACTTTGGAAAATTGAATATTGTTGCAAAACTTATTGAAGAAAGAAAATACTTGAAGAAAAGTTAACTATGCATGAAAATTTGAGAAATGGTTAACATGCATAAAACTTAGAATGTTGTAGTGTGTTTGATACATTTGAATTGTGTATTTGATTACTAGATTATTAGCATGCACAACTCAAAAAGGATAAAACCAACCCACAACACAAATCCCCCTAAGGGGATGAAGAAACTAGGCACAAAGGGCCCGCTTTTATTGCACTATTGCAACGGAGAACCAATGTTCTCTTTGAGCTTTGAGCTCTTTTATAAAAGGAGGGATCCTTATAATTGGATCGTTTAGAAGAATACAAGAAGAAAAGAGAAAATAAGGAAACTTCGTTTTGACGAAGTCACAACCCCCCACGATCCCCGGGAGCCTTGATTTTGCCCAAAACTGGCAGGATCTCCTCTTGAACATGTATTTACTGCAAGAAAACAACAAGTAAATCAAGTTAGAATATGATAAGAAAGAGTTCTAAACGATAAAAAAAAATTATCAAAATTTTTAGAAAAATTTTCTAAGGCAAAAAAGTATAAATTTTAGGGCCTTTTGAGGCTTAAAACAAAGCTAAATTAGGCTTTTTTTAGTGACTTGTGTTTGATGTTGTGGGACAACAAACATAAAACCTCTAAACAATTTGATAAATAAGTTAAAACTAAGCACAAACTTTGATCTAGACTATAGATGAAAAGACCAAGAAAATGCCTAAACTTGCCTAGATCTATTCTTTTAAAAATTGACAAATTTCAGCCTAGATCCAGCAAACCATGCATGCAAACTTTATATGTTTAAGAATGAAATATAGACTTGCTCTAATCTTGCATGCAATCAAAGAAAAGAATGAGGAAAAGAGATTTTATCAGTTTTCTGGAGCTTTCGTCTGAGCCTGGAACTTTGGGCTATGGAGTTCTCTTGGTATGAAGAAGAGGGGGCTTGATCTTAGAATATTTTGGACGATGACAATGGAAACCACCACCTGTCAATCCTTCACCTTGAGGAACCTATAACTATACACTTCAATCCTGCACAAAATTGTTAAAGGCCTTCCCTACACACACAACTCACAAACGCATGTTAAATTTAACCGAAAATAAAGCATGCATTGAAGAGTCTATGAAGTAAAGAAGGAGTAAGATAAATCAAGCTAGATTACTCTTACCCTATTATATGATAGCATACCTACAAGGCTCTGGAGCAAGTCTTCTGAGTGAAAAAACTTAGGAATTATTTAATCGCTCACTAAGGCAAGCAGAAAAATAATTAACAAGTAGAAAAAAACACTATGAAGTATGTGCTCACTCCTGGTCTTGGGTGGCCAATAGCCTTTTTCAATATCTCATACTTAGGACATTTATTACAATGGTGGAAATGCGGAAAAAAGGGGTCTTTTACAAGACCGACTGAACTCTGAATTCTGCAAATATGATGGTCTTTTTCAACATCTACAGTATAGAAAGACCATCCTTTTAGTCTGCTTTTCAACAAAGCCCTGGCTTTGGAACCATCACACATTGTCTCTTGAATCAGAGGAACATCCAGATTAAGACTCTCAATGAGGTTGAGGAGGAATAATTTTTTGGGAGCTCCCCCTACCCCCCTTGCATTTAAGGAAAGTATCTCCATTTTGAACAGATAGGGAGGGCATTCCTTGTTGTAAGGGCCCTGGAAATGGTTGACTTCTTGCCTTTGCGAATGTCAACAATGGCTCTCTATTGAGCCTTAAGGAAGTGTGATTTTATTTCAAATGGATTTGTTTGGACAGGGTCTAGGGCCAAACCACCTATGGAGGGGATTATCTCCTTCACCCCGTGGCATGATCTTAACTGGTATTCTCTTTTGATTGGGGGAGTCGAGCTGAGACTACTTCTTGAGGAGAAGGAGCTAAGGGCTCTTCCTTAGCCTTGGAGGAGGAGGGGAATGGTAAGAATATGGAACAACACAGGACGACAAATGAGGGGGAGTGGAAGAGATGAGACAAGGATATTGAGTGGGGAAATCCATCATATCAAAGGAATCGGGAAAGGCTTGGCCACAATTAGGGCTAGAGGAAGAAACAAGAGCAAAGGGACCATGGAGGGACTTCTGAAATTCATCAACATCAACATAAAAAATTAAAGGGAGGGGAATAAACCAAATTCTTACCAGTATTTACATTTGTCAAGACTGATTCTGTAGGAGGACTTGACATTTGATCGCCAATGTCCTCCTTCGTCACCAAAGCTCCGTCCATTAGATCTTTTTGTTGCAGAGGCTGACAAACTTTAGTTCTGACCGAAAAATCCTTCTTAATCCATTTTTTAACATGTTGTTTTGGAAACCATTGAACCTTAGTGCATTGCGCTTGAATATTCCCTACTTCATGGTAGGAGTAACATTTGAAGGGAAATTTCCAGTAATTCACTTTTTGATGCCATATATTTTTTCCATAAATCAAATCTACATTACTAACTAGCCCGTCGCACAGGTCAACCTCTACCTATATCTAGATCCATCGTCTGTCAAGTTTTCAATCCCATCCCAGTTCAACGCCAACGAATATCCCAATTTTGATACCAATTTCTTCCAATGCCTCCTTCAACCAAAAGGCCAGAGGTAAGCTTGGAAAGATGGCCCAAGCCTTCATTAAGCCAAGTGCTTCTCTGGGTGGGTCAAAGTCCACCATCCATCTCTAGATTACTAAACCCGAAGGACCCTAATTCCAAATTCTCTCCAAAACCTTCTCACAGTCCGATATTTCTGATCCAGGTGGATATCGGTGGCCACCCACCTTTTCCAACTTGCTCAAAAAAATTTTCTAGCAATTTTGGCAATTTACTATTTTTAGTAGTTTTTAACTTTTGGGGTCATTTTGAGGGCCTAACTGAAGGTTTTTCAGGATTGAGCTTCTCAATAATGGCCAAGGGCTTTGATTCAACCCCCAAAATGAATCTCCTTGACGATACCTTTCCAACGGGCTATCGTGCGCCTAAAACTGAGATCATATGTAAAAGTTACAACCCCGGGAAGTTGATGTACTAACTTACCCAAACGGGGCCCACATGACTTTTGGTGCTTCATCTCCTAGAGTTAGGTTTTTGGATGTCTAGGGTTTTTGACATTCCTTTTTATTGTAAAATATCCTTCAGAGCCTTATTTTAATCATCTTTTTGCGAATGAGTGCAGTCGTCACATCTCTTCTCGGAGATACGTTGCCACCATTCCAACAAGCTTGTTTTCCGCTGCATTTTTACAGTTTCAGCTTATTTCCTTATTGAATAGAAAACCAGTTTTACTGTATCTCTATTATTCTGTGTTAAGCATATTTTAAAAATTTCTATTCATTTCGTTATGCTCATAAAATCTGGATCAGTGGTACCAGAGTGGTCTGCTCCTTGTCGTCTTAATGCATGTCCCCAACGAGGCCAGGGTACAAAGAATTGGGTCTCGAGCTTGTTTCTCTTGAGGACAAAATCTCTCGCATGCCCAAGTGACCTCTCATGGTAGGAGAAAATAAATATGACGGGACAAGAGATCATTTCAAAATGTTGCTTAAGGAAGCCCTCACTCAACAGACGAACGAGATAATGGATAGTTTTGCGCAAATCCTTCGACGGCTACCAACAGGCGACACATCTTCCTCGAGCGGAGGCGCCGCCCCCTTCAAGGTACAAATCAACTTCGATATTCCTATATTTGAAGGTCAGATAGACACAGATGTTGTAGACAACTGGTTGAATCTACTAGAAGGGTATTTTTCTATCCATAACTTTTCGAATAGAGAAAAGATTACTTTTGCACTTCTCAAAGTTGTTCCCCATTGTTATCATCGAAATTTCGTCCGCAAATGGTTACAGGAATCCAGCATCTTCAAGACACATATTAGTTCACCCATGGACCAAAAATGCATTTCCAAAAGGCCCATAACTATACAATCAACAATAAAATCAGCATGTGCTAAGACTACACAAGGAGCGCGCGCACATGTGCCATTCAAAAACGCAAGAAAAAGCGCACATGTGCACGATGCGCGACTGTGGACGCAAAAAACCGTGCATCCCTCAAAACGATGTATTTATGATATTGGTCGGCCTCCCACCCACTTCTGGTTCAATTTCCAAGTCAATTTGACACCCAAATCTCGGCTGAATCCAATTGGGTGGCTGGTCAAAGACCTAAGGGTGCCCTAAATGGCCCCTTGTTCACACTAAAAGATGGTTGAATAATGCCTCAAAGTTATTCTATAAAAGGAAGCCATGGGTGCACTACATTTTCAAGGAATTCATTTGTATTGTTATGTTGCTGATATTCTATTGGAGGATCCTCTTTCCTCGTCAAGAGTATGCTAGCACCATTGCACTTAGCCATTCATATCACCTCTAGAATGAATGTGCTTTGGATTCTCTTCACCATTTCATCCTAGTTCCTCATTTGTAAGAAGAGCTCAATATTTGGGGGTCCAAGAGCCCTCCCTTGGAGGAAGAGGGGACCCAAAGTCTCCCTTTCTCTTCGGTGTTTTCTTTCCACTAATACAATCCTTTCCATTGGTGGCACGAGTCTTGTTTGTTCCTTGTTCTTATGCACTATAGTTTAATTGTTTTTATCATTCTTAGTTTAATTCTTTGTTTATCTTTTATGCTTTATCTTTCTAACCCTTTCCTTTACTGTTGTCTTGCCTAGCTACCCAACTGGGCTTGTAAGCATCTTTATTTTGCCCATTTAGGGGACAAAAGAGGTGCAACAGATTGGTGACTCGATTGGGAAAAGGTATCAATTTCCTCCCCCATTTGGGTAATTTTAGCTCTTCCTTTTGTTTATTTAACTTGCAGGAACCATAACCGGCCCAAGCCGACCTATAGAAAGCCAAATTCAAAGCTGAGTTGAGAGAATTTCATCCAAAATTTTCTTCACGACCATGTGACAGACGTGCGCAGGTTTAGTGGCCCACAGTCGCACATCGTGCGCAAGTGCGCCAAACCCATAGTATTTCTCAATGCCCTCTGCGCACCTGCGCCCATAAGGCGTTTTCAGTTCGCTCATTGGCGCTCACAATGCCTATGTCTACTCTGAGACCCGCGCATCTGCTCATAAAATTACACATTGTAAGGTTTTTTGTGATCTGTGGAGGGCCCATAGCCTTCTTAAAATTGATTTCATGCATGTTGTAATCTGCACCACACTTACATGGCCTCTCCATATAAAGGGATTAATCAAACACATAGGCACTTAGGGGTTAGAATCATAACTTTTCCTCTTTTTTTGTCATTTTTCCACATGGATGGCTTGCTTTGACTAAAGTTAAGTTGGAATCATTCTACATCACATATAAAACTTGCATTGGGACCAGAAATTAGATATCAATCGTTGCGTATGCTCTTCTCTCGCGCCCCAAAGCGATCTTGAGAATCAGAAAGAGGTTGAAGGAAAATTTCATCTCCCTTAAAAAAGACAAAATCTTTAGGAGAGGACAACAGCCCCCTTGGGAATCCTCTTAGTTTATTTTCTCAAACACATCTTAAAGATTGTAACGGGCCCATACATGCCCACATGCTACAAAGATAGGATAGTGTTGAAATTTACTTTCATAGATTAAATCACTAGGGAAGTTTTAAGGTTTTATAACAGGCCCATACATGCCCACATGTCCACAATCTAGGATAGTTTCAAATCTTTCTTAGATTAAATCACATTAGGGAGTTAAAGGAATAGTAAGGACCCACATGTTCACATGAAAGTTTCCTAGGGACTTTAAAATTCCATAAGGTTGTACCAATGACATTTAGTTAATTAGGTAATCAAGACTTATAAGTACCAAGCAAAGTCCACATGCAGCAAGGTGACACCTAAATTATTAAAAATATTGGCACACTTTCATTTGATTCACACACAAAGTCACTACTCACTCAGTTTCATCTCGAAACGTGGAGATTAAAGTAAGTTTCCTCCAAACGGATTCTGAAACACCCCACCTTTTTCTTGACGAAACTCTCAACTGCCACTTAATTTCAATGAGATTGGCTCACACCCCAAATCTCTCAAACAACCACACCTAAAAAAATTCTAAAAAAATCACTAAGTTTTCCTCCACAGGAGGTACCAAAAGAAAGTTTTTAGTCTAGGTAGGATTTCAGGGATAGGCATCCAAATAACTCCCCGTTATCTGGTTCTCACATCTTCAAACAATAGAAGTTGTCAAATAGGGAACTTTAAATCCTCCAAGTCAAGTGTTCCTAACACCATAAGGCAGGGAGATACCCGTGAAGGGTTGAAGGCCGAGGTCTGGTTGTTCTGTGCGTCCCCCCTTGAGGCACCCACCTCTTGGACGGGATCCAACCCGTGACCCATTTCTTAGGCCGAAAATCTAAATGTCGCACTTTGACCGAGGTACCTAGTGACCAAATTTTAGGACATCTACCCATGTGGCAATTGTGGGCTGCAATTGCACCTTGCTCGGATTTTGTGTGTCTATTGGGAAATATCGCCAGCTCTTTCGGGATATGCACCCTCTACCCCTCATTATAACCGATTACTTCATCCTTCACTAGTTCCTCTTACGGTGGCTTCAGACCCCACTATTGAGTGTTATTGGAAGGTCCAGTGTTGTTTGAAAGGAAGGACGTTACGTCTTTTAGGATACAAGCATTTGTTTTCTTTGTTCTCCCATGCGGACAAAATCCACCTACCCACATGTATGCTTCTTTATCAATTGATTTATATATGATGTTCTTGTGATTACATACGATTGTGAGATATATTGTGAAGGTCCAAGTTATACAAAGTCTCTTCTTCATTTTCTCTCATCACCATTTGTAAACATCCACCTTGCTAGACGAACATCATAGGGGACCCACAGAACCCCCGTCATTCCAGACGCTTGCTAAATCTCCCTCCCATTCTACAGGGAGTTCCTAGTCTTGCCAACTCATCGTCCATACTTCCCCACACCCCTGTGAGTGCTACTGTCTTAGGATCGGCTTTGCTTGGTTCCACTTTGCTTGGGTCCACTTCCCAAGGTCAAGCATCCCCACACTCTCCTTTCCACGGAAGCAGGGGGGCAACTTCTTCTCAAGGGGGAAGTACAAACCCACCTAGTCCCCCTCAAGGGTCAGGTACGCAAAACACTCACACTATGGCTGGAACTAATCCTCCGCCACCACCTCAGAGGCCATACTTAGCTTCCCTCAACATACCGGATCTAGCTAAACTCACTAATGATCCTATATTGCACAACCCCACATGGCCAGCAATGCCTACCAAACTGCCTTCAGACATCCCCAAGTTTGAAGGAAAACCGGGAGACAATCCCGCCAACCATATCATGACCTTTCACTTATGGTGCTCTTCAAACAACATCACAGACGATTCCATTCGATTGAGGTTATTTCAACGTACACTCACTAGCCCATCAGCTAAGTGGTATGTAGAAGAAAAATTTGGGTCCCATTTGACCTTTGAATCCTTGGCCAAAGCATTCTTAACCTTCTTTCAACTACCAATTCATCATGATAATGGCCTCGAACTACTCTCGAAATTTAAAAAAACCTCCACCATGAACATTGTTGACCACATTCAGGAATGGCGTCGGCAGTGTAGTCTCTGCAAAGCTGAAGCTGCTCCACAACAATGTCTCAATTGGTTCCTCAAATCACTTATTTCCCTCCTTGCCAAAGATGTGATTGCCACCTTCCCCCAGTGTGAAGAAGAAACCATTAGCAAGGCCCAAACAGTTCAAACTCATTTACTCACAGTCAATGTACTTGTATACAGTACTACCTGACGCCCCGAGACTCGTGCCATTCGGCCAGGACAAACCTGGGATGTCTCACTCAGCGAATGGATTGATTGGTACCACTACACACCACAATTCACATCCCCAACAAACACCAATGTATGGAGCCCCTCAATATCCACCTGCATACGGTGGACCCCCGTATTATAATCCTCCCCCTTATCCACAACCATACCCTTGACCTTTCCTCCGCCCACCAACGGACCACTGCTACCACCCACAATATGCCTCGTAGCTCAACCTAATTCCGGTACCCCCTCCACCTCTGCTTACACTCTACGCACTAGTGAAACCACCACGCCTTCCTATGCATCCTACGGATCGTTACCACAGCATAATCTGCACTTTTCGTTTCCCGATCCCCCCCAACCTATTCCTTCACCACAAGGACAACCACATGATGGGGTTAACTTTGTTCAACCGTCTCCCGTTCAGCAATACCAAATGTTTGAAAAATTGAATACGGTTAATCCATCCCATCAGTCGAACAATGCCAGAAAGAAAGGGAAAAACCAAAACAATAATAATCTCGGACCAGGAGGAAACCAGAACCAACCGGTAGGGGGCAACCATAACCAAGGGAACCAGAAACCTCAAGGGGGTATTAACATCAAACGCCAAGGAAAGAACAACAACAATATTCAGACAAACTTCCCTTGTACCCTTTATGGTGAGTATGGTCATTATGCTCACCATTGCCCCCAAATCGCAAACTTCAAACGGATGAAAGAATCCGGTAATGGACCACATCCGCCAGCCCCACTTGCCCCCCAGCAGGCCCCACAACAATATGTGCATCACCCACCCTCGACCGTGTTGCAAAATCCCATACCACATCAAGGGGTGATGAACAACCAACAAGAGATGCACCCTGCCCCATCACAGACAGGACCATATCACAACCCAGGCACGTCGACAGATCGAACTATCCTCCTCACTAGTGAGGAAGAGGTCCTTCTACAAATGTCCAATCGTCAATACAACACACCCTCTGACCCGACTCCCACTACCTTGGAGGCCACCCCAGTCACGACTAGCCCACCTTTGATTATTCCACGCCCTAATACTAAGACACCTCTTCGCATCCCTTGCATCCCATTGTGAAGGAATGTCCATAACCCTCAAGCTAGGGCAGCCCACAATTATAGTCTGGTCGACGACTTGGCCCAATCCCTTGCTGCCATGTCAGTCTTAGAAGTTCTTCAAACCTGTCCTACTCAACGAAAGTCATTACTTTCCACTCTAGGGGCATTCGACCATGCCGATACTCGACTCACCACATTTGATCTCGACAGTGGAGAACCCAGTCTCCCCACTCTTGTCGCTTTTCAAATACCGGTTAAAATATGGAACATCACCATTCACCGCTGCATCATTGACGAAGGTGCATCCACATGCATCATGTCCAAAATCATTTGGCAAAAATTTGGCTCTCCAGAGCTAATACCATCCACTATTACTCTGAGGGCTTACGACAGACAACCCTCATCTCCCGAGGGGCTCTTCCGAAATGTCTCCGTCGAACTTGGGGGCAAAACCATCCTTATAGACATTGAGGTTATTGATGCCCCACTGGACTATAATATTTTGTTTGGTCATAGCTACATGTATGCCATGAAGGCAGTCGCCTCTTCCGTGTTCCGAACCATGATGTTTCCCCATAACGGAAATATCATTACTATTGATTAGGTATCACATTATGAGCCTAACCCTTCATCCAACATCGACGATATCCTCCTATTTGTCCACACTAATCCAGACGCCTATCCACTCATCGATATGGGCCCCAGAATTTTTAAGGACCCATCCTTGTTAGGGACATACCACGGAGCACCACTGCTCATCCATCCCTCAGTACAAGTATGTGTCATTTCCACCCAAGGAATGACAACTGAAGATATTATCCCTCCCACTAAGGCCTCTTTTTCCTCCGACGTCCCACTAGTCGCAGAATACCTCCCTCAAGAATCTCCTGGAACTTGTTCAGCTCTACCCATTCC
>ML791789.1:60770-73098 GCA_009831015.1 Picea engelmannii
GCCATCAAAATGTTTACAAAAAATATATAGTACATCCGTAGGCCGGTGAACCACCTCGCCCCTATAGATACAAAACTGGTGTCACCACATCAAGTAGGCTCCCAGGCCTATACAAATACCAAAAATACAAAGATACATACAAAGACACTCATGGTGCCTCTAGCGAACCACCACTCAGTCCTCTCTCGGGTGGAAGTCCCCCACCAGCTATCGGTCCCTCCGGACTCGGAGGCAACCACCCAGTCATCGCAACACTTGCTACTGCTTCTCTCCGAACCATGGTCTGCGACACCAATGGGACACCCACACACTGCTCCAAGACTCCCTCGTCCTGAATCTGTGAACACATGCCCTTGAGCACTCCCTCCAAGTGACGACGAATGTCCTCGAGCACTCCCCCGATCTCCGCCAGAGGAGCATGTGAAGGCCCTGCCCCCGGATCACCAAAACGACACTTCTAGCCTACTCTCCCCTCCTTAGCCAGTCATGCAACACCCTCATCCTGCCACCGTCTCTCCCCGGCTTGTGGCTCTCCCCATGGTGGTCTCACTGGCGCTCTGACCATCTCAACCTCCCGGTTGCATGGTCCCACATCTGCACACACAACACACAAATGATAACATCAGTGTCCATCCACACATAAAACTATATATGCTATACTATCTAACTCTCAAAATCATCAAAGCAAATACATCCACATACCTCTTCGGTCGAACACCTCGTCAGGGGGAAGCACCATCTCTGGGTCCTCCCGGAAGTCTATCCCACTATAAGGGCACTGGAGAATAATTTGTGGCATCTGACGCCACACTCGTGCATTCTTGGGTGTAAAATAGTGCCCCCCCCTCCCCACCATCGTGGCGAACCAAGATCACCCCCCACCACCTCAGTCGCAGCTCTCGCATCCCAGGCACACCCAAAAGCACTCTAGGGTGCAGCATCAACACCCGCTCTAAGAACCACGTCACCAAGATAGACCCAAAGGCGAACTCCCCTAAGTTTGCAGCACGACATCTATCAAGCTGCCCTACCATCTTGGTGTGCAGCATGAAGCCCCAGGCAAAATGCTCACCCGCCAGTGCCCTCTGCAACACCCTCAGCTGACCCCCACTAATCCGTTGAGTCGTAAGAGACCCATATACTCTCACTATCATCGTTGCCACACACCGATGTGCAAGGGCATCCATCACCCCAATACTAACCACAGAACCCGACATGAAGTTCTCCCCTAGACAGTACCTCCGGGCTAGGGTAACCAACTGCCCATCCCCCGGTAGCACAGGATCCGTCGGTAATGGAGTTCCCCGAAAAGGGAGCCCAGTCAGAAAGTATATATCCTCCACCACAGTGAAGGCCAGATCATCACCCCGCACCATGAAGCAATGTCGATCTGGATCCCACATCCTAATGAGGAACTGCAGTAAAAACTCCTGGTCCCATGTCAGGGGGCACCCAAAGAACTTTGGCAGCACACAAACTGCTAAAGTATCACGAACCGTCGGCTCCTCATTGGTCACTGCCTCCCTCAGGCATGACCAATCCCTATCCCTCCAGTGAACCGACATCGTCCAGACTGGTCACCTCCATCCACATATACAGTACTCGATCAACACAAATCAACCATAAAAACATCTGTAAAATCTCCCACAAAAAAAAAATCAAATCAAATCAAGTTTTTACACTTTTCAGCTTTGCCTCCAAGGCGCGGTTGTTTTTCCCCACAGGCATGCACATATGCGTGCATTTTTATCCCACAGTTGTGCACTCATGCATGCCTGTCGGTGACACCGGGGTGCACACATGCGCCCCTGTCACATAAACAACTGCGCCTTCGAGTGCGACTATTGGTCACACAGTTGCGCACGCATGTGCACCTGTCAGGAACACAGTCGCGCACGCATGCGCACCTGTGAATCACACAGGCGTGCACTCCATGCGTGTCTGTTCTCCTCCCCTACGTGCCCCCTTGCGAGTTTGTCCAAAATACAACCGCACACTCATGCGCGGGCATCCCTTGATCACCCATGCACTAGTGGGCCCACACTCACTAAAACCCCCTGTACGACCCTCGTACATCCCTGCCCAAAAAACAAACCGCTAATTCCTATGCAGGAGGATACGACAATTAACCTGAAAATCGTGGATCCTGGAACGACTATCTCGATCACCCGGAATCTCCAAATCTCCTCTCAAATTGCTCGTCCACTCACTAAGACAATAGGTACAAATGAGGTGGCATTGTGGACCCTACAACTATATATAATCCATTTTGCGAAACTTCCAGACTCAATTTTGGGAGCTCCAAACGTCCATTTTTCGATTCGTCTTCAGCCGTGGGACCAGAATGCCCCCACCTACACAATTATATTCCCCGAGCCACTTTCCACTCCCAGCCCCCGGGGAGCATTTTTTCTTACCATACTCACACTCAGGTACACATGCTCACATACACATCTTGTTGAATAACTGTTAAATTTTCTTTATCTTCAGATATTGTTCACGTCGGGTATTCGGTTTTTGTGTGTGCAGGTACTTGGTCATCCTCCATCTGTGCTACCCTTTCAGGTATATCATCGATACTGGCATGCAGTCTCTCCCTCTGAATATCATTTGCATCTCTAGTAACACACTCTGACACTTACCTACAGGGTCTATATGTCCGGCTATGTAGTACCGTCACCTCCACTGCATTTTGGTACTGTCACCCGGTAGCACTCTTCCCCACATGAGTTGTCCCATTCATAGTCCCCCTTGGCATTTCGACACTCATGCTTCTTTTACCCTTTAGAGATGGGAGTCTCGTTAGTTCTACGCATTTTTCGAGAATCAGCCCCATACTCCTTCTCTTCATTTTGCTAACTTACCCAATGGACTCCCAGGTTAACTCATCATGGTTCTATGTTGACTGCACTTCCACAGTATCATTCACCACCCACTTCATCCACCATTAGTTGGCCTATCTGCAAATTGTCCCCCATACATTTCCCTAATACAGAAACCCGCCTATGGGGCCCCCATCCTCCACTTATGTTTCCAAGCACCTTGCGCCATCATCAGGCCAAGCCATCTTACACTGGGGCACCAATTTTTGTATCAGCACAAACATCCCAAAACCATTCTTTATTCTTTCAGTAATTGTACAAAACCCCTTTTCCTACATTTACATAGCTTTTTGTTGTCGCCTTTAGCGACCTTCCTTTTTTTTTTGGCAGACCAACCCTTGTCGTCCTTGGTTGGGGCATTTTCTCACTTCCTCTCATCAATGACATTATCCATCAAACTCGAGTATCGTATAGTCCATACACCTTTTTGATCTCTGTGTTTGTTCATTTTTGTCACGCCTCTAGCACAACTTACCCTCGTCTAGTCATCCCCCTGACACTAGAGTCAGTTTTACGGTTGCTACCACTTTACACATCTCCCCAACCAAGGGCAGTCTTGAGTCTTACCACATCTTGACTTCGTCCATGTACCTCATCAGTTCATGTCTCATCCAATGGATTTCACAAAGCCCTCTACTTCTTGGAGTCGTGTCTCCCTTTTTGTCGACATCAACACAGTTTCCAGAAGGGCGACAATATCTTGATTCTCATTACCGTTACAATGAGGAGTCTCAGACGGCACAGGGAAAACCACCATTGTTCTCTATTGTCATTGACCCCCCTAACATTCGACTTCAACAACTATTTCATGTTACGGTGGGTCTTACTTTGCGACTATTGCAGTTGTTTTATCTTAGCCGAAGACCTCTGGAAATTGATAGACTATCAATGTCTCCACGTTATTGACACTTCTCACAGGTGTCCTTATCCTTTTTTCAGAGTTTTGTTCACCATCAGAATTGTCCTTAGACATTATCAAACCGCCCCCGAGGTCACTGCAATCATCTACACCAACATACAGCTTCAGTTACTGTATCACACATTTTTTGAGTTACAAAACACGAGCATGGGGCATGCCCGCCTCGTTTGTACACAGTTTTCTTTTTCCACACCTCGGGAAAGGTTTGGATCTTACAGGTTCCCCTCTCCTTCCAATGGATCGCTCTTGACAATCCTCACAATGCTCTTTCTTACAAAGGTACTCTCAGTAGAAGAAACATTGATGAATTTCGGCTATACATATGCTCCTAACCTCATCCATCAGGGGGCATCTGTTATCACCGGAATTTCGTCCGCAAATGGTTACAGGAATCCAGCATCTTCAAGACACATATTAGTTCACCCATGGACCAAAAATGCATTTCCAAAAGGCCAAAAACTATACAATCAACAATAAAATCAGCATGTGCTAAGACTACATAGGGAGCGTGCGCACATGCGCCATTCAGAAATGCAAGAAAAAGCGCACATGGGAACGATGTGCGACTATGGACACAAAAAACCGTGCATCCTTCAAAACAATGTATTTATGATATTGGTCGGCCTCCCACCCACTTCTGGTTCAACTTCCAAGTCGATTTGAGACCCAAATCTCGGCTGAATCCGACTAGGTGGCTGGTCAAAGACCTAAGGGTGCCCTAAATGGCCCCTTGTTCACACTAAAAGATGGTTGAATAATGCCTCAAAGTTATGCTATAAAAGGAAGCCATGGGTGCACTACATTTTCAAGGAATTCATTTGTATTGTTATGTTGTTGATATTCTCTTGGAGGATCCTCTTTCCTCATCAAGAGTATGCTAGCACCATTGCACTTAGTCATTCATATCACCTCTAGAATGAATGTGCTTTGGATTCTCTTCACCATTTCATCCTAGTTCCTCATTTGTAAGAAGAGCTCAATATTTGGGGGTCCAAGAGCCCTCCCTTGGAGGAAGAGGGGACCCAAAGTCTCCCCTTCTCTTCGGTGTTTTCTTTCCACTAATACGATCCTTTCCATTGGTGGCATGAGTCTTGTTTGTTCCTTGTTCTTATGTTCTTATGCACTATAGTTTAATTGTTTTTATCATTCTTAGTTTAATTCTTTGTTTATCTTTTATGCTTTATCTTTCTAACCCTTTCCTTTAATGTTGTCTTGCCTAGCTACACAATTGGGCTTGTAAGCATCTCTATTTTGCCAATTTAGGGGACAAAAGAGGTGCAACAGATTGATGACTCCACTGGGGAAAGGTATCAATTTCCTACCACATTTGGGTGATTTTAGCTATTCCTTTTGTTCATTTAACTTGCAGGAACCATAACCGACCCAAGCCAACCTGTAGAAAGCCAAATTCAAAGCTGAGTTGAGAGAATTTCATCCGAAATTTTCTTCACGACTGTGTGACAGACGTGCGCAGGTTTAGTGGCCCATAATCACGCATCGTGCGCAAGTGCGCCAAACCCATAGATTCGTGGGAAAATTTCTATGAGCAAAAGGAAACAGAGGAACCCTCATTATTTATAGTCGTGACCACCTGGGAATCCTTCAGGGATGCTATTAAGGAACAATACTACCCTGTCGGAAGTTATGACGACTTGTATACCAAATGGACCACACTACGACAAGAAAGAGACCAAGCAGTGCCATAGTTTAGAAATATCTTCGATACCTTGCGCACCAAGCTGAGTATCAAAGATTCAAAGCAACATCTGGTGCTCAAGTATCACGGTGCTCTGCATAGATACATCCATATCGAAATGGAATTTCTGGACATCTCGTCCTTGGGCACCACCTACTGATATGTCGTCAAAATCAAGCAGAAGCTCAAACAAAATACGCGGCAATTTGGGCCTCGGAACCCCTCACAACAAAAGATAGGAAGGGGCGGCCCCAAGCCACAGAACAAAGGACAGAGCAAAGATGGACAGTATCAGGACAACCAGTCCAAGCCGCAAACAAAGAAGGACACCAGAAAGACAAAGAAATATACCAGGAAGTGGTGCGACTTCCATAAGAGCCCTTGGCATAACACTGTTGACTATCGCTCAAGGCAGTCGTTGGTGGCCGAAGTGAAAGCCTCTGAATCAGATGCGGGTTTTGACTCTAAGTCAAAACCAAAAAGGGGAAGACAAATCATTAACGCGGAACCTAGTGCCACCAAGGTCTAGCCTGGTGAACCAGACGAGCCATAAGAAGGTGAGCGCCTCTTCCATTCACAAATGTGAGTAAAAGGAATCCCACTACACTTCATCATTGATAGCGGTAGCCAAAAGAACCTCATCTCAGCAAAGGTCGTCGAGCGGTTGGCCCTGCCGACTACGCCACACCCACAACTCTACACCATTGCATGGCTCTGCCAAGGAAGATATCTCTGCATCCACCAACAGTGTCTACTGTCGTATGACATCAAGCCCTTCAAAGACAAGGTATTATGTGATGTTGCTCCTCTCAAAATTTGTAATGTGCTTTTGGGCCAACCTTATTTATGGAAACATCATGTTGTATATGAGTCTAGGCCTCGTAGTGTTATTATTACTTTGAACAGGAAATTGTGCAGAATACCCGAGGCAGTCCCTCCTAGTGTTATTTCCTCAATCTTTGCCAAGCAATGGAGGAATGTCATCTCTCAGACCGAGAAATTTGTCTTCTTCGTGATTCACTCTCAGACTGAGCGAAAGATCACAACCACATCCAGGGCCTCCGTGACTGATCTCTCCACACAATAGAAGCAAGTCGACAAGGTTGTGGAAGAATACTCAGATATCTTCTCCTCTCCTACCAAGGTACCTCTACACCGCCAGGTCAAGCATCCCATCGATCTGACCCCAGGCACACCGCTAGCCAATGGGCCAATCTACCACTGATTTTTGTTAGAAAATGAGGAGATCAAGAGGCAGATCCAAGAACTGCTCCACAAGGGGCACATACATCCCAGATCATCGCCTTGTGGGAGCCCAATCGTGCTGGTGCAGAAGAAAGACAGGACCTGGTGACTCTGCATTGATTATCGAGCCCTAAATAAAATTACAGTTCGAAACTAGTACCCGATTCCCAGAATCGACGACCTCCTTAATTAGCTCACCGGGGCCAAATACTTCAGTAAGATTGATCTAAAGTCTGGCTACCACCAGGTCCCAATAGAACAAATAGATGTATGGAAGACCGCCTTCAAGTCAAAAGAAGGTCTTTTTGAATGGTTGGTCATGCCCTTTGGTTTGACAAATGCTCCAACAACTTTTATGAGGATGATGGACGATATCCTACGACCTTTCACCAATACTTTTGTAGTGGTGTATCTGGATGACATCGTCATCTACAACAAGACTTTGGTAGAACACTTGCATCATATTCAGCAGGTTCTGCACACCCTGCGACATCACAAACTATATGAAAAAATAGAAAAATGATCCTTCGGCATGGACAAGGTCCATTACTTAGGCTACATCATTGATCAACATGGTGTGCATGTGGATCCAGCCAAGATCCAGGTCATCCGTGACTGGCCAGCCCCAACCACACTCACTGAACTTCGGAGCTTCTTTAGCCTTGCCAATTTCTATCGCAGGTTCGTGTTGGGATTCTCTCATATCGCATGGGCCCTCAGCCAAGTAACCAGGGGTGGCGGTAAGAAAATATTTGTGTGGGGCCTGTCCCAACAACAAGCCTTCAATGACTTGAATAAGCGTTTGTGCTCATCCCCAGTACTTTCATTACCGAACCTACAACATCCCTTTGAGATCGAGACAAATGCTTAAGACTATGTTGTGGGCATCATTCTCACTTAACACTACCACCCCATGGCATATCATAGTGAGACACTATCATATGTTGTATGTAAGTACCCTACTTATGACAAATAAATGTACTCCATTGTGCAAGCCTGCCACCAGTGGAGACATTACATTCTTGGGAAGGAGACAGTCATCCACACTGATCATAAGCTACTACAGTTCATGTAGACCCAAGGAAAATTGCAGAATGACCACCATCAGAAGTTATCCACATACTTACAACAGTTCCACCTCAAAATCAAGTATAAAATAAGAAGTACCAAACGAGTTGTTGATTGCCTCAGCCGACCTCCAGTCGCGACACTCACCACGGTGCTAGACTTTACGAGACAGATCCTGACTTCTCCACCACCTACCAAATGTTGGGCGCCAACTCAGTGGTCACTAATTTCCATCGTCAAGATGGGTTGTTGTGTCGTCTGGGCCATCTCTGCGTTCCATCAAGTGAGCGCGCAAAGCTAATTTTGGAAGCTCACTACAATCGGGTGGCAGGACAATTTGGCGTCGAAAAGACAGTGGCAGTGTTGCAGAAACATTTCTACTGGACGAAACTTCGACAGGATGTCGACAAGTATATCAGGTCCTGCACCACCTACGCTATTGCCAAACCGACCACTAAGAAACAAGGCCTATACACCCCTCTTCCTACTCCTGACAAGCCATGGGAATCCATCTCAATGGACTACATGTCGGGCCTCCAGTCCACCAAGAAGGGAAATGACTGTGTTTTTGTGGTTGTTGATCGCTTTTCCAAGATGGCGATTATAGCCGCCTGCAAGAAGAACATCACAGCAGAAGCCACTACCAAGCTCTTCTTTGAATGAGTATGGGTACATTTTGGGATCCCACAAACCATTATCTCAGACCGTGACAATCGGTTCCTCATCACATTCTAGTCGAGCCTCTGGTCACTGTTGGATACCAAGCTCATCAAATCCACTACCTTCCACCCCCAGACAGATGGCCAAATTGAGGTCATCAATCAGATGATTATACATATCCTGTGCATGTACAATTCAAAACACCCTCACACATGGGATGAGAGTCTTCCCTATGTCCAACATAGCTACAACCGAGCCTTCCATAGCTCAACTGGCCACAACCCCTTTCAGGTGGGGTTGGGATTCCAACCATTAGGCCCCATGGATGTTGCACAACCCCTGGTGACCACCTCGACCGACTCATCCCCTGCTCCACTACAAGCTGACAAAGCCACCGGTTCATTGAGTGGATCTAGCACATTTGCCAACAGGTTCAGGATATTCTACAGAAGTCTAATGCCAAGTAAAAACAACGCCATGATTAACATCGGGTGCCACATAAGTTTCAGGTGGGCGACAAAGTTTGGTTGCACTTGTAGAAAGAATGCCTTACAAGACCCCATCGAAAGCTTGGTCCACTTCGTTATGGGTCGTACACCATCAAAAAGGTTGTGGGTGACAATGATTTTGAGCTCAACATTCCCCCTTTCCTTGGTTTGCACGCAGTCTTCAACGTGGCTCTCCTTCGACCATATTTCCCACCATTATTGGACACCTCAGAGATAACAGAGCAGTTGACACCAACAAAGCTCAACCTTGACTACATGAAATAGGCATCTAGTGATCATATTGTGGACACACAGATCAAGGGCACTCGACAACAAAGGATCCAGCTTTATCGAGTCATCAAAGCAGGGCAGCTCCTGCACCAAGGCAAGTGGCTCACCCGGGGCCAAATTCAACAGAAATTTCCTCATCTAATGAGGGAACTCAACACAATGGATACCATTGATTCCTAAGGAGGGAGGATTGATCCAGGTGGGTATCGGTGGCCACCCACCTTTTCCAACTCAATCAAAACAATTTTCTGGCAATTTTGGCAATTTACTATTTTTAGCAATTTTTAACTTCTGGGGCCATTTTGAGGGGATAAATGAATATTTTTCGGGATAGATATTCTCAATGATAGCCAAAGGCTTTGATGTAGCCCCCAAATGAATCTCCTCGATGATACCTTTCCAACGGGCTATCATGAGCCTAAAACGAAGATCATATGCAAAAGTTACGACCCCAGGAAGTTGATGTACTAACTTACCCAAACGGGGCCCACATGACTTTTGGCGCTTCATCTCCTAGGGTTAGGTTTTTGGATGTCTAGGGTTTTTGACATTCCTGTTTATTGTAAAAAGGCCTTCAGAGCCTCATTGTAATCATCTTCTTTCGAATGAGCGTAGCTGTCACATCTCTTCTCAGAGATAAGCCGCCACCATTCCAACAAGCTTGTTTTCCACTGCATTTTTACAGTTTTAGCTTATTTCCTTATTGATAGAAAACCAATTTTACTATATCTCTGTTATTCTGTGTTAATCATCTTTTAATAATTTGTATTCATTTCGTTCTACTCATAAAATACGGATCAATTTTGCTGAAAACAAAACACAACCAACCTCTGAGAATAGCACGAAAAATTGGTGTGTATCCGATCAAGGGTTTCCAATGATGCTCTACCCACTTGGCCAAAGAGATTTCTTTAGGCGTTTTTCCACAAAACCTGCCCATGAGTGTTGTATCATTATACTTTCTCACCTCTCCAACTGGAATGTCTTTGCCAACCATCATCTACATGGTTTCTGACCGAGCATGTATACACTTTTTACGACCTTTGCATCTAGTCTCTGCTTTGGGAAGGCTAGCTAAGCATTCATTTTTTGAGTCCGTGGAAACCGCCGACAAGGATGGAGGAGAGAGTAACTCTATGGGTTGCATTGAAGAAAGGGTGGGATTGCCAAAATTTGTTGAGGGTTCTTTGGATAATTCATCTGCTACCTTCCTTATTGTTGATATTATGGTAGCTGCGGGAGGTATTTACCTCCACGTGTAAACTTAACGAGAATAGAATATTCCAGGAAGCAAGAAGAAACCCTAATTAGTTGTCTAATGACCCTAGAAGACAAGTCGACTCAAGAGGATAACTTGTATTGGGTTATTAGCCTCCAAGAGAAGAAGTTGGCTAAAGGAAATATTATATACAAAGTAAATAAGCACCCAGAATGAGAAGTCGGCCTAGGTAGTTTGCCAGTTTTAGTATAAATACAGGAGGTTAGTCTTCATTCTGGCAGGCATTCCCAAAATTGCAGAAGCAACACTTGTGCGCACTGCAGTTGGCCAGTTTGTGCGCAAGTCTGGAGGAGAGTTGTCGTTGCAGCTGCTGCAGCTAGCATATTTCGGTTTTGGCTTGGACTATCTCTTGGTTGTGGTTTGGACTCTCTGATCACCTCTTGCTTGGTGCGATATCCTTGGAGAAAGGTGCACCACCCTTTGTTTGACTATCTAGATTAGGGTTTGCTTCCAGAATGATTCTCAGTCAAGGTTAAGGTGCTCGGGGGTGGCTTCATCCTATGGTTGGGTGACAATAGTGATATTGTCTATGGTTAAACGAGCACATCCATCATATTCTAACAGGTTATGGGCCCACACCTCCTTCATTCAGTATAACCACTGGAAGGGAGCATAGCCATAAGGATACTAAGCTTGTTGAAGAACTGTTGCTAGGGTTTCTAGCAGGAGCAGTCACTAAAGCACTGCCGCTAGGGTTACTAGCAGGTGCAATTGCTGAGACCCTAATCCTCTCGTTGAGGCACCTTAAGTGAAGGGATTGACCTAATTTCTGAATAGACTAGTGCTCCCTAGCCTAGCACATCTCCTGGTACTCTTAGCAAGCTAAGATGTCAAGTTTGAGTTTTTGGTCAAATCTAGGGTTGACCAAATCAAGGCAATCATGACTTACTCTATGAAGTCGAAAAACAAGTTAGATGGGGCTTCTAACTTCAAAGCGTGGAAGACAAGGATTGACCTCATCCTTTCTAAGAATAAAGTGTTGGATATTGTGAAAGGAAAGATCGTGGAACTAGAGTTTGAAGAAGGAAAAGAGAAGGAACCGCATAACATTGCAGTTATGGAGAAGTTCAAAGACAATGACATCAATGCCATGAGTATCATAGAAAACTCTATAAAATACCACTTGATACCCTACATCTCCCATCTTGACTCATCTAAGAAGATGTATGATGCCCTAACAAACCTCTTCTCAGTCATAAACATTGGACAAGTAATGAGTCTGAAGAATAAGCTCTGTGACATGAAGATGAATGATGATGACAACATAACATCATACTTTGTGAAAATCTCTCAGTTGAGAGATTAACTACAAGCCATTGAAGAGATCATTTCAGAGAAGGAACTGGTAAATATAGTACTCAATGGTCTTCCCAAGACATGGGATGCATTTGCCGCACACATGAACACAAGGAAGGAGTATCCTACATTCGAAGAACTTTGGACTTGTTGTGCACAAGAAGAATCAAGGATTAGTGCAAAAGAGAAACCTCAAAAGAAATACAATGATCAAGCCTTCACAACAAGATTCAAGAATTTCAGGAACAAAAGGAAGTTTGTTTCAAGGAAGAAGCCAAATCTAGAGAAAGATATGTCAGAAATACAATGCTTCAACTGTCAAAAGTATGGTCACTACAAGAATCATTGTCCCGAGCCGAAGAAAAGGAAGGAGACACACGAAGCATCAATTGCCGAAGAAAAGGAATCTTCAAAGAAGATTAAGCAGGATGAAAGAGACTTCTTCTTCTAAGACAAGGTAAACAACACTCTTCATAGTTCCTTTACATACCATGTTTTTCTGTA
>ML791789.1:127942-140538 GCA_009831015.1 Picea engelmannii
TCCCATGGTAAAACTTAGGCAAATCTTAAAATTAACTTGTGTTATATTGTTACCTATATATTGTGTTTAAGGACCTATATATCATCTTACATGACTTTGAGGGTCAATACATAAATTTTCCCATTCCCCTTCCATAAGTTATCCATCATATGACCTACCCCTAACTTAGTGACCTAGGAAATACCTATTACCTTAGGATTTGTCAAATGTATAAAGGCTAAGGTTGTCCTCCCATGGTAAAACTTAGGCAAATCTTAAAATTAACTTGTGTTATATTGTTACTGGAAGAAATCATTATGTATGCATCACCTAATGACTTGTAAGGAGGTTAGACCCAACACTATAAGTGGGCACCTTGCATTGGGTACTATGTACATGTATCTAAGGTGGCATCTATGCCTTGGGATCCGTGTACCATGCCTTGAGATTCATGTACTTAATCCGAGATCCATAACACTGCATTTGGATTCACGTACCTATATACAATCATATCTATCTACATTGGGATCCAAGCCATTTTCTTGGGATCCATGACACCACATTGGAATACATGTCGATGAATTGAGACTTGTGACAATGTATTGGATGATGACAAGGGCACCCATCATCGTCATGTGCCACCTAAACCATTCATGGAGGACGCACTAACTTACATGGACATATTCTCTTACACATGTGGATTATTCCAATTACTATGCTTTTTTTACCACACATGTGAGTTTGTTGAGGTCAATTATGAGGTTGTTACACAGTTGGACCATTTGTTATAGGTGGTTATGAGTTAGTTGAGGAAGTTATGAGCTGATTTGGCTAGTTATCTCTTAGAGCACCTTGTTTCTGGAGCCACACGTGTTATCATTTATGGGAGCACCTCAATCTTTGTGCCACACATGCCAACCATCTCAATCATTCTCTTAGAGAGCACTTGATATTCCATGCTTCTTGGGAATTTGTGAGGGTTTTATTCCACTTGGTATGAGGGTGCATGAGTTTGTTAACCTTCTATGACCACACATGAAGATATTTGACTTATATTTATGATGGCACACTTATTCCTGGAGGTTTTGTTGATGGTTTTGAGAGTGCCTCTTGTTTTAGCTCATGGTTTTGCTTGACCATGTTGTATTGGCACATGGTATTGTACTAGCACATGGTTTTCTAACCATGATTTCTGTGAGGTGCCTTATCTATATAGGGAGGGCTCCTCTCTCATTTGTATTTGTTGGAAATCAATTGGAAGAACTTGCTTGCCTAGTGTTGACCACCTATTTCGACTAAGGGGTCAACGTCATATACCTTGAAGATGTGTACCTAGTGGTACAACCAGTTTGAAGACGTTTTGGCTCAACAGGGCAAATTTTTCCCCCGGCACGTCTTTCTATGTACTCAAAATGTCCGCTCCCCTGCGTGAGATAATATTGTAATATGCTAGCATGAGTCAATTTTTGTTTAGTTACCTAAAACTTTATCATTAGGGAAGTCCTTTCATCGAGTGTTTTTTTTCCTCGGGTAATTAATCTAGCTTAACTGCAATTTTAATTATCCTTGAGTTTTTCACTCGCATAAATCCTCCAAAGTGGTGAAAGGTGTTCTAATGATCGAGCCCAATGGATGGCTAAGGTTTGAAAGTGTTGTAAATGACCATGCTAGACATCTCCTAGAGTCTTGAGGAATTTCGTTAAGTTTTGATAGGATTCTTTAAATAATTAAAATTCCCGCAAACTGGGAATTTTTAATTATTTTTTATTTAAAATGTAAAAAAGTGGTCCTTGGGGGTTTTGTATAGGGGTATGAGTACTTAATTCGAATGATTTATGAACCCCTACACCCTTGGACCAAGTCTCAGCTCAATTGGACAAGTTTTGCTAGGTCATTGTCCATGAGAAGTCCAAGTCGGTCAAAAATCAACAAATAATTGGCTAAATTAGAATAGCCAAATTTTGTAAAAGTGACTAAAGTCATGGGTGAGAGTGGGAAAAGGATTCATAATGTATTTCCTAAGTTGGGAAAGTGATTTTCCACTTAGAAGAACCCCCCTCGCTAAGCCAACAACATCAAGTGGTCATTCCCTAAGAAGAGGGGCGCCCCTCTTGCTCATGAAAACATGGGAAATAAAAAATAAATCAAGAGGGTGCCCAAAACTTCAGGTGTACCCCCTTTGACGCTAACTTCACATTTGATGAGTGGGAAAGGTGTTTACCCCCTTCCCCACTCACCCCTCACACCCTCACCACTCACTAAACCCTAAAAGTGTGCCCCCCTTGAGATGACCACCCTCCCTTGGATGTGTGACACTTGGAGCTCATCCAAGAAGGGTCTTCCCTCTCCCTCAACTATAAAAGAATGCCTACCCTCCTCATTTTTTCATCTATTCTCATTGCAAGTCCATTATGCCAAAATTTCTCCCATTCTTTTCCCTCTCTCATTCTCTCATTGTAAATCTTGCTACAAGTATTTGTAGCAACATTTTGTGGATAATAAAATAAGCTTTGGAGAATTCTTGTGTGCATTGGGAGTCTTCTTGGTGCTCTTCATGGTGTTCTTGTGAGGTGATATAGCTACATTTTATTTCTTGTATTTTTGCTTTCACTAGTTTAACTTGGAGACCCAAGCAAAGTATTTTGCTTGGGAGTGATTGGTAGTAGTATTACTATTAGTTTTGTGATAGTTTCTTTCAAGTTTGGAAAGTATTTTGCAAGCTTTTTAGATGCTCTCACCTCCTAGTTGTGTTGTGTAGCAAGAGCATACTTGTTTGTAGGTCACTAAAGGATTGAAGGAGTAATTTTCAGACTGGGAAACTCACTCATTCAATCATCCAAGGCTTCTACTATTTTTCTTTTCCTGTCTCCATTCTTTCCTCTCATTTTAAAGTACTTATTTGCTCTAAGATAGTCATTAAAAATTCACTTTTATGTTCAGATTTTTCTATATAAATTTATGTTTCATTGTGCTAACAGAAATTAACAAGATTCTTGGTGTTTTGTAGCATACTCCAACAAATATAGTTTGTTGTTTTATGCAGGTCATCACCAAGAAAATGGGAGGTGCTACATGTTTTGGGCCTCCAAAACACTCAAAAAACATCCTAAAGTTGGGATACCAAATCCTTTTTCATCTCTCTTCTTCTAAAGCATTGTAAGCAACCCAAGAGAGTCTCTTGGGTTTGCCTTCTCACAAATAAATATAAAAATCTGATATTGTAATTAGTTAGAAAATATTGTCCACACCTTCAAAGAGATTGGCCTAAGCCATCCTTGCAAAATCATGAAGGCTAGGTTTAAATTTATTTTTTTGCATTTCTTTTATTACACCCACCTTGGCCAAAACGGTAGGCTTGTCCTCCACTTGTGCCATTGTTGTGGGGTTGCTCTTTGATTTCCAAGTCATTTAAATTCTTTTGTTATACCCACCTTGGCCAAAAGGGTAGGCTTGTCCTCCACTTGAGCCACTGTTGTGGGGTTCTTTAATTTTCCAAGTTTAAGTTATTTATTTTGCCCACACTTTGCAAAGAGATTGGCCTAAACCATCCTTGCAATATCATGAAGGCTTGTCTAATTGTTTAATCCATTGCAAAGTAATTATATTTGTGCTTCACCTTTGCCCCATATTCCCTCTCCTTGCCACTTTGTGGATCTTGGGTAACTAAGAAAGGGCAAAGGATTGAAGAGTAGTTTAATTAAGCATCCAATTGTTATTGTTTCCACCACCAAAAAGGGTGACTTGAGAAGCTACAGGGGATTGAAGTCAGGGACGACTTCATGGCACTACGTGTCCTCCTTGCTTGAGCACCCAAGCATTTTGAATTTGACCTGTGGAGCTAGGGAAGGACCTTGTTTGTCCTTCTTCTTGAGCACCCAACAATTCCTTTTGGTTGAGGGGATAACAATTGGTAGACACATAGTTAGGCTTGCATCTTTCACACTCTAATCCCCCTAATTCAAAGGAGACTTAAAACCTATTAAAATCAACCAACTACATTCACAACATTGCACTTCAAGTTTAGCTATTTACTTTCAAAGCAATCTCATTTTTTCAAA
This sequence comes from Picea engelmannii, assembly GCA_009831015.1. Lineage (NCBI taxonomy): Eukaryota > Viridiplantae > Streptophyta > Pinopsida > Pinales > Pinaceae > Picea > Picea engelmannii. The sequence continues at coordinate 131,980 of ML791789.1, forward strand.
GTTGTGCAATTTTACATTTCAAGCAATTTACTTTCTGTGTGATTTACTTTCCAAGCAATCTCATGTTCTAAGTTACTTTCTTTCAAGCACTTTCTGTCATTGTGAATATTTACATGTATTAGATTTAGAGATTCTTTATTTTTGGTTGTAAGCATTCTTGTTCATTTGGAAATAATTGTCTAGAGCTAAAAGTATTTCACTATCTAATTTATTGTGTAGATATTTCGTGTATTATTCCATGTTGTAGATATTTCTTTAATTGTTCATCTCAATAAGCAAACTTTGGGTATATTTTAGGCACTGGTCTATTTTATTGTATTGTAAAGAAAAAGATTCTCTGTCATTAAAGGAATTGCATTTGCATTGTTTACTTGTCATTGGGTTGGGTCTCCCTAATAAAAACCAAATTAACTCCTAGATCATTTATTAAAACTCAACTTAGTAAAGTAGGGTCTACCCCCCTTGGCTTCCCTAGGAGTGAGCCTAGAAGGCAAAGATCTAGATCGAGGTGACAGTGGGTTTGGACTCAGGCTTATGCCTCTAAGGACACACCAAGTGGGTTGGAGACTTCTCCACATTAGTAGGTGTGTATGAGGGCGACAACACCTAGCAAAGGCTTTTGTGTGCTATTTGTCTATTTCTTAAGCATGTGTTCTAGAGCTATTATAGAGGATATTTTTGCAAGTTTTCTAGGAAGAAAGGAACTACTACAACATCAAGCAATGCAATTGGGGTACAATTTGTCACTTATCTCTTTCCTTTGTGAAATTCTAAGCTTAGACTTATTGTATTGAACACAGACATCTTAGGGCTCTATTCTCTTACCATAGGCTTATTTTGTATTTCATATTGTAGTGCTTAGGCTAACTTCTCATAGGATTACTCTTCCCTGGATACTTGTAGTGGTTCAAGTATCCAAGCTTCAAGCTCACTATGCAATCCTTTAAAAGTGTTGGTGACCTCAAATACTAAAGATACAAGAACATCAGTCAAGATTGGATCAAGTGTCCCCCACAGCCCAAAAGGGGAAGGCATTGGTCTTCCTTTGCATTTTTTAACCACTCATTTAAAGGTTTTCCCTTTTATTTTTGTTATATTGGCAATCTAAGGTTTGTTCAGGTTAAATTTGTAGATCTAGATTGCATTATTTCAAGTCTTTGTTAAATGTTTGACTCTAGTGTAGTCTTGAAGCATTTTGCATGAGCGTTTTGTTGAGATTTGGGTACCTTGGAAAGTGGTCCCCTTGTGGTTGTGGGTCTCTAACCACAAGAGGGAAATATTTGACCCATTGTGCTTTATACTTTATGTCTAATTTCACTTTGACATTTTCTTAAGTCAAAAGGGAGAAATTTGTCACTTGAGTGAAAAGTGACTATTAATTCACTTTGTGGGTGAATTGGGAGACATAAAGTGAACTATGGAAACTTAACCCAAAGTGGGTTATGAGTTGAGATTCTTTTTGAGAGATCTCAACCATTGATTAGGGATGGCTTGGGATGATCCTAGCCATCCACTTTTTAGGTTTCGTTATGATTCCTTAAGAAGGGCGCATAGGGCATTTGGAGGCTCATTCACTTGTATGTTCACCAAGAGAGTTTGGGTAAATGTTTTATTGGCAATCTAAGGTTTGATCAGGTTAAATTTGTAGATCTAGATTGCATTATTTCAAGTCTTTGTTAAATGTTTGACTCTAGTGTAGTCTTGAAGCATTTTGCATGAGCGTTTTGTTGAGATTTGGGTACCTTCGAAAGTGGTCCCCTTGTGGTTGTGGGTCTCTAACCACAAGAGGGAAATATTTGACCCATTGTGCCTTATACTTTATGTCTATTTTCACTTTGACATTTCCTAAGTCAAAAGGGTAAAATTTGTCACTAGAGTGAAAAGTGACTATTAATTCACTTTGTGGGTGAATTGGGGGACATAAAGTGAACTATGGAAACTTAACCCAAAGTGGGTTATGAGTTGAGATTCTTTTTTGAGAGATCTCAACCATTGATTAGGGATGGCTTGGGATGATCCTAGCCATCCACTTTTTAGGTTTCCTTATGATTCCTTAAGAAGGGCGCATAGGGCATTTGGAGGCTCATTCACTTGTATGTTCACCAAGAGAGTTGGGAGAAGGGCAAGAGGATGGATATGGAAGCATTGAGAGAGGGAAGCTTGGGCGCCTCCATCCATGGAGGGCTCATGGAGGCTTAGGCCCTTATTATTTGTTGGTGTTGGTTATTGCTTGGAGGAGGGCGCACCACTAGCAGGTACTAGAAGGACTTGTGCTATCTCAGATCTGTTTGACTCGTGTTGGAGGAGACACACAACAGGTTGTTTGTGTGGAAGGGATTCTTCATTGATTCAAGGAGGAAAGAGGGCGCATCACTTAAGTGGATAGAGCAACAAGGGAAGAGGGCACACTAAGCTTGGGCGCATTTCTCTTCTTGGAACTCCAAATCATCTCGTGAGGAGTTGCTATTGTATCAGGTTCCATTGTATTAGCTTACTTGTTGTATTCACTACTTAAGATCATCATTATATATACTTTCATTCCAAACTGGTTTTCCCCCGGGGGGGGTTTATCCAAGGTCATGTTGACCAAAAATACTTGTGTTCATTTCATGCATGCTTAGAGTATAGATCAGCTTGTTAGAGTTGTAAAGATCAAGAGGATGTTATTTGTTTTGATTATATTGCATGTGCTAACATTGGGGTATGAAAACATTTGGAAGGGCACCTCAAAAGAGCACTTAACCATAAAAATTATGAGCAGAAAGTTAATTGACTGTTTGCTGTCCTAAAACAGCAGCAAAGGACAGTCTTGAAGATTGAAACTTAGAGCCAAATTTCAGGTCAAGGACAGACCTGTTTTGGCAGCCTCATAGTTCCTCGAATTTCTACATGTTTCACATGAATTACACTTTAATATATCACATTCATTCAATCGATGGTAAAGGACCTTCACTGACTTGCACTAAAGGGGTTCACGTCTCACTTAATTTGCTGGAATATGTGGTTGGTTGAAGGTTTATCTTGAGAATTAAACTGATACTTAAAATTGCTCAACTTCTTGTCTTTAAAATAATAAAATCTAACGTTTGGCTCTCATTTTATCTCATATGATCAGGCATTGATGTCGTTTACACATAAAATCTAAATAATCCTTCTTTTCACTGGACTGACTACTGTTGTCATAAAGCTGCTGCAACAAAGGTTAATAGACAGAATATGTTAAGTCCTTTGTGCTGTAATAAAGGGCTTAATTACTCAAACACTGATGGATGCTACTGGAATCTTAGTTAAGCAATTTATTTCCATCATTATCACTCACTGTAAACGATTTACTTTGGCATTTATTCTTGGACTCACAGTCTAATATAAATGGTTCATGGCTCATCCACATACACTAAATCAGCAGACCTTTGTTTTACTGTTGATCTGTGACAAATTAATTACTAGGAACTGATATTTTGAGAAGTTATCACACCATTGAAGACACATAATTTTGGGAGATGAACTAATCTGGTTATAATATGTGTGGAAGCTATAAACTAATGGTTATTGTATTCAATTTTGCAGCACTAATCTGAAAGATCATAACAGCAGTATGATATCTGAGTTTTGAGGAACCTCACGCTTCCTCACGTTTAAGTTGCTCATAATGATTTGAAATCACACTGCTGTTTGTTATTTATGGGACAGAAATCACACTCTAATTTCATTTTACATTTGGATCATGGTTGTGAATATTCAATTTTGACACTCGTGAATTAATACCACTGGTTTCAGGCTTTCAGCATCATCTTCATTTCTTTTGGTTTATGAGCATTCATACTTTTGAAAGATCATGGTCTCAGATACAGAATCATTTTTCCTCTGAAGAAACACATATACCTTTCCTTGCACTTGTGATCTTCAACTTGGAGATAATCTTAATTGGTATTCACCATCGATGATACACATTTAGCAAAACTGGGTAACCTCTTGGTACATTGAGCAAATTGCTGGCGCAAATTCAGAAATAGTGGCATATTACAATTGGACAGTTGTGTTGTTGATCACTTGGTTCATAATTCATTTGGGACACTTGTGCTAATCAATTTGCATGTTTAATCACTTTTCCCTCATATAAGGCAAATTGATCATTGTTGATAAAATTCATAAGTCAAGCTGCTAGGCTACCCACACCTTTGCAACGAACTTAGTTTGCTTGACCATTGGGATTCCCCTCTAGACTAGGATAGCTTCTTTCCTTAGTCTGAAGTGTGGGGCAAGGCCACCGAGGTGACACTGGCGGCTTGCCTGAGAGTTGCCTCAAGGCTCTCCCATTGTGGTTAGAATTTTTCCTCCTAGGTGAGAGTTTGAGCGGTAACAGGCACAATATGACCAAATGCGGAAGCCCCTAGTTCACATGGTTCAGTTAAATGAACACTTCGAAGGCTTACAAAATATATATTCCCAGACAGAGACAGATTGAGATCAGTCGAGACGTGACATTTGATGAAGACAAAGCCTTCAAAAGATCTAGGGAGTCTAACATGGATGAGGACAGAGAGAAGCAAGAGGATCCAAGCGATGCAGTCATGGTTGACTCTACTCCAAAAGAACCAATTCTAGAAGATCAGAATCAGATGGTAGAGTCAGAGAGACCTGTAGATCCACCCAGAGAAGCTGCAGTCACCAAAAAGAGACCAATTTGGCTTCGAAACACTTTGCAGGAAGTTGAAGGACATGCAACTCCCAAAGGCTCTTTCAGAGAGAGCAAGAGACCACACAAGTTTTCCAGCTATGTGGCGCTGATGAGTAAAATTATTGATTCAAAACCTTTCACCTTTGAAGAAGCTGCTAGGCATCAAGTATGGAAGGACGCCATGATGGACGAGTATCAGTCCATCCTGAAGAATGATGTGTGGGAAGTGGTTCCGAGACTAGAAGGAAAGTCAGTAGTGACTTCCAAGTGGATCTACTGTAGAAGTTCAAGGTACCATGAGGCTGCCAAAACAGGTCTGTCCTTTGTTGAGATTTGGGTACCTTGGAAAGTGGTCCCCATGTGCTTGTGAGTCTCTAAGCACAAAGGGGGAAAACTATTACCCTTGTACTTTACTTTATGATTCTAATTTCACTTTGACTTGGGAGTTTTAAGTCAAAAGTGAAATATGTCACTTAAGTCATAAAATGACAATTAATTCACAATGTGGGTGAATTAATAGACATAAAGCAACTAAGGAAAGTGGGTTTCCTTAGTGAGATTATTGGAGTTAATCTCACCCATTGATTAGACATGGCTAGATCTAATCTAGGCCATTAATCTTTTAGAGTTGGCATGAGGAGGCTAGAGAGAGGGTAAAGGTATTTTTGAGACTCATTCTTCACTTGAGAGTTTTGGAGAAGAGAAGAGGGGCGCATTTCTTGAGGAGAAGGAGAGCGCACTTCATGAGGGTTTGAGCAAAACCCTTGAGAGCTTGAGGAGAAGCTTGTGGTTGGTTTGAGCTTGCATGGAGAGCATTTCCATGGAGCCATAGCTTCCATCTCTGAGAGAGAGCATTTTCATGGAGGAGGGGCGCATCTTGAGAAGGAGGGTGCATTCTGTTTCCTTCATTTGCTCATCAGAGGAGGAGGTCTTGTCAGATCAGGATGAGGTCTGATGCATAGGGAGAGGAGAGCTTGGGCGTTTGTTTCTGTGGAGAGAGACATTCAGTTTATGGCTCAGTTTATTTCTGGTGATCATTTCTGCTAGGAGGAGGGCACACATGTTGGGAGGACTGGCAGCTACATGGTAGCAGATCTGCTTGGAGGATACGAGCTCTGACGGTTTCAGTGGAGAGGCAGCACAGGAGAGGACATTCCTGTGGAGGGATTTCTTCATTGGGTTACTGATGAGCTAGGGCGCTTCAGTTCAGTATAGACTCTAGAGGGCAATAAAGGGAGAGGGCACACCACAGTTTGGGCACTTCTTTCTCTGGTTCTTGTGGCAAGGCTCGTGAGGAGCTTGCTATGTATACAGGTTCCATTGTATTTCATTACTTGTTGTATCTCTTTCTTTAATCATCATTATATAGACAGATATCCCAAACTGGTTTTCCCCGAGGGGGTTTTATCCAGAGTCATGTTGACCAAAAATACCTGTGTACAAAAATGCATGTGCTAGTCTTTTAGATCTTTTCATTTTCAGTTGTAAAGATCTTTAAGTGTGTTGTACTTATTTTAGTATGCATGTGCTAACTTCTGGTTACTAAAACTACATGCTAGAGCACCTAAAATTGGAAGTGCAACCGTAACAAATCAGCAAGAAGTTCTTGGACTGTTGGCTGTCCTAAAACAGCAGCAAATACTTTACATAACAGTTGAAACTTAGAGTCAATCTATGGTCAAAGACAGACCCAGTTGACATGCTTGATAGGACCTGAAAATCTTCATGGTATCAGAGCTGAGGTGGCTGAAATTTTGAGCAGTTGGGACAGCATTTTGTTGGCTGTCATATACATCTTCTTGGAAGATTTTTGAGGACAGCCATTGACTCATTCAGTGGTTGTTAGAGGGAAGATTTTTGCAGAGGACAGTTGGACAATTTTTGCAACTTGTGGACAGCCTCTTTTCACACCTGCGTGGACAGGAGTGAGGTTGTAGAGACGACCTACTTTCACACCTACTGATTAGGAGTGAGGTCGTGGATTCGCTTGCCTCTTTTCACACCTGTGTTGACAGAAATGAGGCAGCGTTCTCCTTTGCATTGGGAGCATCAAAGTGAGCGCAATTGGCAGACATGTCAGTATCTCAGATGCATGTGGAGGACAGGCTAACCAGGGCTAGCAATTGGTCGCCTTGGAAGGCGAGGATGGTCTTTGTCATAGAGGACCTCGAGCTATGGGACATAGTCGAGGCATTTGTTCCTCCCATTCCTGTCACTGCTCCCGTCTTGGTAGCAGAATTCAGGAGGAAGAACAACAAGGCAAAGAGGATCATATGTGATGCTGTGAGAGATCACATTATTCCCCATTTGACTGGGAAGACTTGTGCATACAAGATGTGGGCATCTTTGTGCAAGTTGTACGAGAGCTTTAATGAGAACCGGAAGATGGTTCTTCATGACTGACTCAGGGGCATTCACATGCTCGAGGATGAGACGGTTACTTCATTCCTTGGTAGATACATAGATCAGAGATGAGCTTACAGTCGTCGGAGAGGTTGTGAACCCTAACTCTTTGGTGAGGCAAGTTATGAATATCTTCACCAAACCGTGGGGTCCATTTGTACGGGGCATTGTTGCCAGGGAGGTTATGCCTACATAGGAGAGGATGTGGGATGACTTCGTCCAGGAGGAGATTAGGCTTGCAGCCGAGGCTTCTGGACAACAACAGCAACACCAGCAGACAATTTCTGGTGACAAGAACCTTTCTCTTTGGACAAAGGGCAAGAAGAAGACCGACCATGGAGGTCGACAGGGTCCCAAGTTTGGGGCCCCACCACAAGGAGGAGAGAGCAGCAGCACAAGTGGGCAGAGGAGAGACATGAGCACAGTGAGATGCTTTGCTTGTGGAGAGATGGATCACTATGCAGGACAGTGTCCCAAGAAGAAGAAGAAGCAGGATGTGTTAGCAGCGACAGCAGAGGAGATAGAGTTCGAGGAGAAGTTTGCGAGAGAGTGTGCATTCATTACTACTTTATCTGCTATTACACCTTCCAGCATTAGTTGGGGAGACCGAGTTGATGAGGACCGACTAACGCACAGCAGTGATTCAGAGGGAGATCAAACTCAGTGTCCCTGGACATCTTCAGAGTGGGTGACTGGACCACCCAGTATAGCTACAGTTTCAGAGCAGTCGAGCAGACAGAGAGTTGGTGCTACAGCTTCAGTGCATCAGAGGATGAGGAGGAGGAGCAGCAGGGCACCACAGAGGCTTAAGCCTCACATAACTTCTGAGACGGGCAGATCAGGTTCTGGATCCACTTCAGGTGGAGGTGACTTGGCGAGAGGCCAAGTTGATGACTCTTGGTGAGCGACCAGGAGGGGGAGACTCTTGGTGAGATGCCAAGAGTAGAGACTCTTGGTGAGAGGCCAGGAGTAGGAGGAAATCCTTGGTGGGAGACCAAGGTGGAGATCTTCGGTGTGATGCCGAGATCTAGATGATCTTGGATAGATGGAAAGTCAGTGACATTTATAGATCATACAGATTGAGTAGATCTGTGACAGAGTCCACTTTCAGCGATCAGGGTACAGCCATACTCACCAGGCATATGCCAGGAGGCAACCATGTCCACTGCAGGGATGATATTGGTGGTGACAAGCACTTTCCTCAGTAAGAGGGAGTGTTGAGATTTGGGTACCTTGGAAAGTGGTCCCCATGTGCTTATGAGTCTCTAAGCACAAAGGGGGAAGACTATTACCCTTGTACTTTACTTTATGATTCTAATTTCACTTGGACTTAGAAGTTTTAAGTCAAACGTGAAATATGTCACTTAAGTCATAAAGTGACAATTAATTCACAATGTGGGTGAATTAATAGACATAAAGCAACTAAGGAAAGTGGGTTTCCTTAGTGAGATTATTGGAGTTGATCTCACCCATTGATT
>ML791789.1:166637-180522 GCA_009831015.1 Picea engelmannii
AGACACCGAGGTCAGGATTGAGATTTCTCTTAGAGATGACATAGTTGTCAGAGTTGTAGGGGTTGGCACAATTGTCTTTCAGAGAGATGGCATGCCACCCATATCGTTCACGGACGTACTTTATGTCCCGGGCATGAAGAAGAATTTGATTTCAGTTTCCACCCTCCAGGATAGAAGTCTTGAGGTGACATTCAGAGGCACCGAGGTACTTATTCATCCTCGGGGGTCTTCACTAGCCTCAGGACAGGTGATTGGAGTGAGAGAGGGGAAATTGTTCAGATTGCTTTTTCAGCCACTTCATGCATTGGCAGCAAGTAGCAACAGCAGCAGACAGTTATGTGAGTTGTGGCATCGCAGGATGGCCCACCTACATCATGGGGCTCTTGGAGGACTGACAGAGGCTGTGACAGGAGTGCCACAAATCAGCATAGAGCATTAGGATGTTTGCAGAGGGTGTGCGCTTGGCAAGTTTGCCAAGGCATCGTTCCCCAGCAGTGACACCGAGTCAGCTGGGATACTGGATTTAGTACACACGGATGTGTGTGGGCCCATGACTCGGAGGTCCTTGAGTGGTTGTGAGTACTATCTCACATTTATTGATGACTACTCGAGGAAGACTTGGATATATTTCCTGAAGGCCAAGAGTGAGGTCTTCACACGGTTCCAAGAGTTCAAAGCTCTTGTGGAGAACCAATCGGGAAAGAAGATCAAAGTCTTGCGGTCGGATAACAAGGGAGAGTATTCCTCGAGACAGTTTGTAGAATTTTGTGCACAGCATGGCATTAGGAGACAGATGACCGTACACTACAACCCCCAGCAGAACAAGGTTGCCAAGAGGAAGAACTGGGCCATTACCGGTGCAGTGAGATCCATGCTGCATGATCAGAGTTTTCCTTTGTGCTTATGGGCGGAGGCATGTGCTACTGCAGTTTACCTGCAGAACAGGAGCCCCCACGGGATATTGGGGAAGATGACTCCTAAGGAGGCCTTCACTGATAGGAGGCCCGATGTCGAGCACATCAAGATATTTGGGTGCTTCACTTTCTCTCATGTCCCCTCGAAGAGGAGCACAAAGCTAGACCCCACAGCCCAGCAGGGGATTCTAGTTGCATACTCAGAGGTGTCAAAAGCCTATCGCATCTACATTCTGCCACTTAGGAAAGTGGTGGTGAGCAGAGATGTCAAATTTGAGGAGGATAGGGCTTTTGCGAGATCTCTTGAATCAAGAGTTGGATTTGAGGATGATGCAGAGTTGCCAGTTGCAATCTCTGAGGGAGCACAGCCTCAGTCGTTAGGTACACCAGTATCAGGGGTGACAGGGTCACCATGCACAGCTTCAGGGTCACAGTCAGAGCATGTTCAGTCAGATGGGGCATAGACTTCAGAGGGAGCACAGACTTCAGGATCTCAGAGTGTTGAGACGAGTCCTGAGGCAGTCACTCTTGGGCAGAGAGACCTTACTTCTCCGTTGACCACTTCAGGGAAGAGGAGACCTAGATGGTTTCAGGAGACCCTGAAGGAGGCCAGGGAGAATGTAGGGGAGCCCAAGAGCCAGATCAAAGAGAGCAGGCCACCAGTCAGATTGGGAGCATATTTGGCACTAGTGACAAGTATGAGGGATACTGAGCCATAGACATTTGCGCAGGCAGTGGACCATCAGGTCTGGAGAGAGGCCATGGTGGAGAAGTATGACTCCATTGTGCACAATGATGTCTGGGATGTGGTTCCGAGGCCAGTGGGGAAGTCAGTTGTGACTTCCAGGTGGTTGTACAAGACCAAGATTGTTGCAGATGGCAGCGTGGAGAAACACAAGGCCCGTTTTGTGGCACGAGGCTTCTCACAGATTGAGGGAGTCAATTATGACGAGACTTTCACACCAGTTGCGAGATACACTTCTATCAGGACTATCATTGCCATAGCAGCAGAGATGGGTTGGCGCATTCACCAGATGGATGTGAAAACCGCATTTCTGAATGGCTTTATTGAGGAGGAGGTGTACATAGAGTAGCCACAAGGGTTTGAGGTGAGTGACAGGGAGACTCATGTGTGTCTTCTGAGGAAGGCACTATATGGTCTGAAGCAAGCTCCCCTAGCTTGGTATTCACTCATTGATACTTATTTGCTTCAAATGGGCTTCGAGAAAAGCGATGTTGATCCGAACCTCTATTTCATCATTAGGGGTGAGGACACGCTCATTCTCATTTTGTATGTGGATGATTTATTCATTACTGGAGACGAGGATCTCATGGCTGAGTGCAAGCTGGAACTTGCATCAGAGTTTGAGAAGAGTGATATCAGATTGATGCACTACTTTCTGGGTATGGAGGTATGGCAGGAGGAGGGTCACATATTTCTCGGGCTGGGGAAGTATGCAGTAGATATTTTGAGCAAATTTCAAATGGAGGACTGTAAACCCATGTCTACACCTATGATCACCAACAGGAAGAAGCTGAGTGCTTCAGATAGCCAGTTGGTGGATGCCATAGTATACAGGCAGTTGATCGGTTCACTCATGTATCTGGTTAACACCAGACCAGATATATATTTTGTCGTGAACACACTCAGACAGTACATGGTTGAACCAAGGAGTGTTCTCATGGTTGGGGCAAAACACGTCTTGAGATATGTTGCTGGGACAGTGGACTATGGCCTAGACTATGTCAGGGGAGACGGAGTTAGTTTGGTTGGCTACACAGATTCAGACTGGGCAGGATGTGTTGCTGACAGGAAAAGCACCTCAGGGTACTGCTTTAGTTTGGGATCGGGACTTGTTTCCTGGTTCAACATGAAGTAGAAGTCAGTTGCTTTGAGTTCGGCCGAGGCAGAGTATATGGCAGCTAGTCAGGCTAGTTGTGAGGCCATTTGGCTTCGTAAGATGCCGGTTGGTTTATTTGGTCAGGAGATGTCACCGACTGTCATTCACTGTGATAATCAAAGTTGCATAAAACTCTCTGAGAATCCAGTGTTTCATGACCGGTCGAAGCATATTGAGATCAGGTACCACTTCATTCGTGACTGGGTTTAGAGAGGGGCAGTTCAGTTGCAGTATGTATCTACAGATGACCAGGTTGCAGATATTCTCACCAAGGCCCTGCCATGGGGCAAGCATGTCTATTTTAGAGACAAGATGGGCTTGGTGAGGAACACCTTCCTCGGTAAGAGGGAGTGTTGAATTTTGTACCTTGGGAGGTGTTCCCCATGTGCTTATGACCTCCTTAGCACATGAGGGAAGGACATTACACTTTGTACCTTGTACTTTTGTCTAATTTCACTTTGACTTTGTCTAAAGTGAAATTTAGTCATTTTTGGCCTAAAAGTGACTATTAATTCACAAAGGGATGAATTAGAGACATAAAGTTGACTTAGGAAACTTAACCCAAAGTGGGTTAATGATTTGGATATTTATGGGGAGATCTCAACCATTGATTAGATGGGAGATGAGAAGATCTCCACCATCCATAGTCTAGGTTTCCTTAAGCATGTCAAAGAGGGGCGCAAAGGGTAAAGGAGGGCGCATTGTTCACTCATTCATTTGTTCATTGTGAGAGGAGCTCTTGAAGGATGAGCATGAGGTCAATTTTGTGAGGATGCTTGAGCTTGGGCGCTAGCTTTCATGGAAGGAGGCTACTAGCTACTTGCTTTGTTTATTTACTAGAGAGGTTCTACTTCTATGGAGGGCGCATTGCCAGATTGGGGCGCATCAGTTGTAGGAGGACTTCTAGCCATCAGATTGCAGTGAGATCAGTTGTAGGAGGACTTCTAGCCATCGGATTGCAGTGAGATCAGTTGCAGAGGGAGGCCATTCAGCAAAGCTTCATTCCTGTGTAGGGGTTTCCAGATCTGAGCTCACAGTTTGCAGTTCGAGCAGATTTAGTGGTTTCGACAGCTTGTATGTGGGGCGCATCATTCTGGGGCGCACTTGGTGATTTTGAGCTTGTATATCAGCTCAGTTTGGGTCATTATTGTACCAAGTTCTTTCATATATTGTACTTGTTGTATTCCATCTTTTGCTTTCCTCATATATACATATACATCTCAAATTGGTTTTCCTCGAGGGGGGTTTTATCCAAGGTCATGTTGACCAAAAATACCTGTGTACACAAATGCATTGATTAGTCTCTTAGATCTCTTTATTTTCAGCTGTAAAGATCTATAGGTGTGTTATATTTATTTTGGTATGCATGTGCTAACATCTGGTCACTAAAACTACATGCTAGAGCACCCAAAATCGTAAGTGTAACCGTAACAAATCAGCAAGAAACATTTGAACTGTTGGTTGTTATAAAACAGCAACCTATACTACATTTGACAGTTAAAACTTGGAGCCTAACTGTGGTCAAAGACAGACCCGGTAGGCAAGCTGATAGGACCTGAAAATCTTCAATCACGTGGGTATGCCCAACACTAGGCTCCCTCTCAAGTCGACTCAACTCAATCACAGAGGAGAACGTATCCTAGAGGATGTCTCACGAAGCTGCAATCATCAACACCCGATGTGTTGTTGTAACCTGCTCCATAGGGCGTTTAAGCTCCACAACCTGCGATCTGGTGAGATCTTTGTTTAGGAAGATCTTACTAGGAAGGGAAAACAACTTTCTCTTAGCTCTAAGGGCCCGAAGTCTCAGTTGCAAACCTGAACCGAAGAAAGAGAGTGGAGTCAGACCCCAACCAAGCTCTATCAAGAGCCATGTCCTGGAGGTCTAGACTCTAGATGATCCCTAAGAAATGGTGTTCGATCACCATGGGGTCTAAGGAGGGAAGAGGTAGAGGAAGCCCTCTCACTTTGAGATTCAATTCCCATGCCCGCCTAGTTTGTTCTTTCATGAGTTTAGCTTGTTGAGTTTTGGGTACCTTGGAAAGTGGTCCCCTTGTGTTTGCGAGTCTCTAAACACAAAGGGGAGGACTATTACCCTTAATACTTTACTTTATGTTCTAATTTCACTTTGACTTAGGAGATTTAAGTCAAAAGTGAAATATGTCACTTAAGTCATAAAGAGACAATTAATTCTCATTGTGGGTGAATTAATAGACATAAAGCAAACTAAGGAAACTTGAGAAAGTGGGTTTTCTAAATGAGATTTTTGAGATTAAATTTCACCCATTGATTAGACATGGCAAAATTGAATCTAGGCCATTGGTCATTTAGATTTGGCCAAAGAGAGGCTAAAGGAGGGAAAAGGGTAAGGATGAGGCTCATTGAAGAAGGAACTGAAGAGAAAGAGAGGTGAGGATTTGGAGGCCCTTAGGCGCATTCTTGAGAAGAGGAAGGGCGCACAAGGGTGGGAGCTTGGCTACTTGAGCTAAGAGGGCACAACCTATTGTGGAGGGCGCATTCATGGAGTCAAGTGCACTTGCATGGCAAAGGGCGTATTTTAGGAGGAAGGGCGCACTTGCTTGAGGAGGTTGCAAGGCTTGGAGAAGGGCACACTAAGAGGAGGAAGGGTTTGGTGAGAGGGGTGCACCCAAGGCAAAGAGGCACTTTTGTTGGAGCTTGGACAAGAGGAGGGCGCACCAAAGAGAGGAGGCGCACATGTCCAAAATCTTCACCAAACATCACAATGTTTCTTCAAGGAGGGCTTTTCTTCAAGGAGGGTGCATCTACAAGTGGGCAAAGGCAAAGGCAAAGCACAAGGGAAAGAGGCTAAAGGCTTAGTAAGAGAAGAAGGGCACACCAAGGCAAAGGGTACCTTTGTTCAAGGGCTAGCAAGCACATCTTCAAGGGACTCCAAAGCATCCAAGTTCGGTTGCTATTGTACCAAGTTCACTTGTATTTGTTTTCCTTATTGTACTCATGCTTTGAGATCTCCAAATATATACATCTATCTCTAACTAGTTTTCCCCATGGGGGATTTTTCTAGGGTCATGTTGACCAAAAACATGAGGTGTACATTTGTCATGCATGCTTAATGATTTTCAGCCTGTTTTAATTGTTAAAAATCCTAGAGGAGTGTTATATGTTTTGAGGTTTATGCATATGCTAACATCAATTAAGAAAAACACTTGCAAGGGCACCTTAAAAGAGCATTTAACCATCAGTTTGAAGGCAGATTTTTGGGAAGAATATATCAGACCTGTTTGCTGTCCTAAAACAGCAGCAAGGACAGTTTTGATATTTCAAACTTAGTGCCAAACAAGAGGTCAAAAACAGACCTGTTGGGCAGCCTTCTAGTTCCTCGAAAATCTATATGGTACCAAAGCTTCAGGGCAAGCAGTTTGGCTGATTTGTAGAGCATTCAGTGGGCAGATTTTTGTGGGGCAAAGATCAGATTTATTGGCTGCTTTTGGACAGCAAGTTTTCAGTCCAAAACAACGAGGAAAATCAGATCTGAAAGTGCCTCGATTTTCGTGCCTATTGGGAAAATTTACACTTGGTTGGCAGCCTCATTTCTCACACTTGAGACTAGTGTGTTGGAGGCTGATTTCAATTGTTCAAAGTTGTTCAGATTTTGCTTGGGTACAATGTATCAGTTTTAGCATCATGTCAGCATTTGTGGCAACAGGTTTGAGGGTAGAGGATAGACTTGCAGGCGCAAGTAATTGGTCGCCTTAGAAGGCAAGGATAGTGATGATTATGGACGAGGGAGAGTTATGGGAGATCGTGGAGAATCCCATAGTACCTCCTATAGATGTGGTTCTCTTTGCTGAGTTTCAGAGACAGAACAAGAGAGCTAAGAGTGTTGATATTATGGTAGCTGCGGGAGGCATTTACCTCCACGTGTAAACCTAACGAGAAAAGAATATTCCGAGAGGCAAGAAGAAACCCTAAATAATTGATTAAGAACCCTAGAAGACAAGTCGGCTAAAGGAAATGTTATATACTAAGTAATTAGCACCCAAAATGAGAAGTCAGCCCAGGCAGTCTGTCAGAAACAGTATAAATATAGAAGGCCAGTCTTCATTTTGGCCAGCATTCTCAGACCTGCAGAAGTACACCTGTGCGCACTACGGTTGGCCAGTTTGTGCGCAAGTCTTCGGAGCAACTGCTGTCGGCAGTTCTGCAATCTACATTTTCGGTTTTCTGGGTTGGACTCTCTGATCAGCTTTTGTTATTCTTGCTTGGTGCGCTATCCTTGGCGAGAGATGCACCACCTTTGTTTGGCTATGAAGCCTAGGGTTTGCTTCCGGAATCTTTCTCTGTCAAGGTTAAGGTGCTCAGGGGTGGCTTCGACCTATGGTTGGGTGACAATATTGCTATATTGTCTATGGTTAAACGAGCACATCTATTATATTCTAACAAGTTATGGGCCCACACTATCTTCGGACAGTCTAACTGCTGGAAGATCGATTGGGAGGATTTGCTCAGTTGTAGTTGCAGCCAGTTTCTACTGCAACAACGAAACCCTAACCCTCTCATTGAGGCACCTTAAGTGAAGAGATTGACCTAATTTCTGGATAGACTGGTGTGCCCTAGCCTAGCGCATCTCCTGGTACTCTCAAAAAACTAAAACATCAAGTTTGAGTTTTTGGTCAAAATCAAGGGTTGACCAAGTCAACACAATTATGACTTACTCTATGAAGTCAAAAAACAAGTTAGAAGGGGCTTCTAACTTCAGAGCATGGAAAACAAGGATTGACCTCATCCTTGCCAAAAATAAAGTGTTGGATATCAAGAAAGGAAAGATCGTGGAACCACAGTTCGAAGAAGGAAAATAGAAGGAACCTCAGAACGTTGCAGTTATGGAGAAGTTCAAAGACAATGACATCAATGCCATGAGTATCATAGTGGACTCTATAAAAGACCACTTGATACCCTACATCTCCCATCTTGACTCATCTAAGAAGATGTACGATGCCCTAACAAACCTCTTCTCAGTCAGAAACATTGGACAGATAATGTGTCTAAAGAATGAGCTCCGTGACATGAAAATGAATGATGATGACAACATAACATCATACTTTGTGAGAATCTCTCAGTTAAGAGATCAACTACAAGCTATTGAAGAGATCATTTCAAAGAAGGAACCGGTAAATATAGTACTCAATGGTCTTCCCAAGACATGGGATGCATTTGCCGCAAGCATGAACACAAGGAAGGAGTATCCTACATTTGAAGAACTTTGGACTTGCTGTGCACAAGAAGAATCAAGGATTAGTGCAAAAGAGAAACCCCAAAAGAAATACGATGATCAAGCCTTCACAACAAGGTTCAAGAATTTCAGGAATAAAAAGAAGTTTGGCTCCAGGAAGAAACCAAATCAAGAGAAAGATATGTCAAAAATAGAATGCTTCAATTGTCGAAAATATGGTCACTACAAGAATCATTGTACCAAGTTAAAGAAAAGGAAGGAAACACACGAAGCATCAGTTGTCAAAGAAAGGGAACCCTCAAAGAAGGCCAAGCAAGACAAAACAGAGTTCTTCTTCTAATACAAGGTAACAATATTCTTCATAATTCTTGTACATACCATGTTTACATAGTTTCTGTACATATCTATTTCTTAGAAGATAATATGTTCAAAGAGAAACTATACCTATGGAAGAACAACAAGATAAGGATTGCTATCACGATCACTACAAGGCAATACACATGAAAGGATGAAGTACATCAACAACCCCTAGTAACAATTCGTGTGGAAGCTATTAACATAAGTAACAGCTACAAGATAAGCCGAAATCATAATCAAATTTGAAGAAGTAAAAATAGAAAGAAATCAGCAATCAAGAGGAAATTGGAAAAAGACTTATGACACTTTGCAGAAGGCAATAAGGATGCAGACGGAAGTGTGGACTCTGTTAGATGGAGGGAGCCGATTATATAATTCCAAAAGAAGAGCATGCATTCATGCATGAATGCAAGGATTAGGAGGGAGCTAATCCTAAATAATATGATCCATTAAAGATGATGAAGTATCTATCCATGTTCCCATCAATGGTAGCAACCATGAAAAGCAGCACATGTTCAATTTGACTGTAGAAGAAGTCTTCTTCGAAAAGAAGCCTTAAAGTACCCCTGGTTGTCCATCCACATCCTGAAAGGAAGAAGTTGGAATCTTCCTGGCATGGAATCTATAGAAAACTCCATGAACCCAAGAGCCAAAAAGAAACATGAGGAAGAACATGAAGATTCCAAGAGAGAAAGAAAAGCCAGAACAACCAGTCATTATATCGAGAATCACAAGACTACCAGCTTGATCTGAACCTTTTAGAAGCAATCAAGCAAAAGAAATGAAAGTTGTGATGAAGAACAGTGTATGGAAGACTTATGAATGAAAGCATTGCGAGATCCAAAACCAAAGGTTCTCCCAAAGGGAGGGGAGAGGACTATGATGATAGCTTGTTCCAAACATACCTCTACATGAGCCATTATATCTTCTACAATATCCATGGGTTGGAGTTTACATCAAATAAATGTAAGGAATGTTCTCAGAATAATTGAACAAGAAGCGTATGTAGAGCAACCTCAAGGTTTTGAGGTATACCAAAAAGAGAGTCTTGTATGCAGATGGAAGATCTTATACGGATTCAAACAACTTGGTGCAGAGCCTCTAATGCACAATAGAAGCGTGGTGAAAACTTTCTATAACAGAGATATTGTATCAGAATGGTTACTCAGAAGCTCGGGATGATGGATTGCTAATCCATGACAAACTCTCATGATGGCAGAAAAAGTACCACTTGGATATGTTCCAGTTTGACCCTTGCCACGATGTTATGAGCTAGCAGGAAACAAAAGAGATGAATCCAACTATGATATACTATATTGATCAGAGCTATATGAAGCCTTCAGAGAAAACCAGTGTTCCAAAAAGACCAAAGTACATTGAGATCAAGCATTACATTCTCCGTGATGAGGTCCAGAAAGGAGAAGTGGTTCTCCAATATATCTCCACAGATGAGCAGATAAGCAGATATTTTTGGTAAAGCCTTTATCCAAGATGAAAGAGTTTGCATACTCAGAAACAAGCTAGAGCTCGTGGAGACGACTTCCTTATTGAAAAGGGAAGAAATGACTCCCAGGTTGGGAAGGAGCACTGATGTGTTATTGATTTATGGACAGTCATTTTTTAGTTCGAAAAATGGTCCAGGATGAGCAATTCCCTTTCCAGTTCGAAAAGTGGTTTGAGATTTCTGACGGACAGGTATTTTCCAGTTCGGAAAATGGTCCAGATCAAACGGTCATTTTCGTAATGAAAATGGTTCGATGGATTGTTGATGTACCATAGACAGTGATTCCCCTTGTGGCCAGTGTGGGGGAATGGTATAGGATAGTCTTTCTTCTTGACGATCACTCTCAGTAGTGGTCAAGAAGACTGGTCCGCCTCGCCAGACAGTCATTCTTTCAAAGCTCACAGTTGTGAGCAGTTTCGAAAAATGGTCAGTTTTGGAGGTTGGTGCAGGACAGTGATTTCCTTAGGAAATGGTCTGGACAGTCATTCCCTAGGGCAGATTCATTCTTTCCAGGTTGCACTTTGTTTAGTGCCGGAGGAATGGCCCAGATAGGTGAATGGTCCAGGTTCAACAATCAGGGACATGCATTCCCTAGGGTAGACTCATTCTCTCCAGGTTGCACTTTGTTTAGTGCCGGAGGAATGGCCCGGATAGGTGAATGGTCCAGGCTCATAAATCAGGGCAGTTATTCTTCTATGCTTGAGAAGAATAGTCCAGTAGCTCATGACTAATGTTCTACCTTCTGAGGACAGATGCTCTTCCAGATCTCACAGATGTGAGTGGAAGAATGGCCCTGATGATTCAGTTTATATCATGACATTGTTTTTCTGTGCAGGTTGATATTAGATGATATGATTGCTATGGAAACTGTATGTCTCTGGACAGTAGATGTATGCTATTGTGGTGGATGTGTTCCACTGATTGTGACTATAGTCACTAATCAAGTAGTTGTGTGCTACTTGGTGTGGTAGTGTACCACTGGATTGTAGTTGTGTACTACTATGGTAGACACAGTTGTGTTCTATTGAATGACATTATTTTGATTGCCTTATAAACTATCAGAAGTATTGAAAATGATTATTAGCTAGATGGATGATCAGTGTACGGATGGACAGAGACTCTCCAGACGGAAAATGGTCCAGAACATCTATTCTTCTAGGACATATGCCCAGATTAGAAGAATGGCTCTTGTATCACTCCTTGGAGTGAGTGACTTATTCAGCATCATGTCTGATTACTCAAATGGAGTATGGTTTCGAGAGATGATGCAGTTGATGTTGTCAGATGACACTGATAGTGATGATGGTGCTCATAATGAGATAGTCTATACACTATGATGATGCTATCGGTTGAATGGTATGTTTGTGCTCAAGACCATTGCCTTCAATACCTCCCTAGCTAGGAGGGAGTGTTGATATTATGGTAGCTGCGGAGGTATTTACCTCCACGTGTAAACCTAACGAGAATAGAATATTCCGGGAAGCAAGAAGAAACCCTAAATAATTGATTGAGAACCCTAGAAGACAAGTCGACTCAAGAGAATGATTTGTATTAGGTTATTAGCCTCCAAGAGAAGAAGTTGGCTAAAGGAAATGTTATATACTAAGTAATTGGCACCCAAAATGAGAAGTCGGCCCAGGCAGTCTGTCAGAAACAGTATAAATATAGGAGGCCAATCTTCATTTTGGCCACCATTCTCAACACTGCAGAAGTACACCTGTGCGCACTGCAGTTGGCCAGTTTGTGCGCAAGTCTTAGGAGCAGCTGCTGCCGGCAATTCTGCAATCTGCATAGTACTAGGCTATTCTATCAAGGCTTTGAATTCCTTGAATTCACTGAACACTTCATCTTTTGATTTCAAAGAGTACACCCAGGTCTGACGAGAATAATCATCAATAAAAGATACATAGTATGCATACCCACTGATGGAGGATGATGGCATTGGGCCACACAGATCTGAATGAATGAGTTCTAGGACTCCTTCTGCTTTGTTGTCTCTCTTCGGAAAAGGGTTCTTGATGTTCTTCCCTTCTGCACATCCATTGCACACGCCTTCATGGTCAACCTTGAGTTCTGGTAGACCTGTGACTGCTTTGCATACGTATGGTAGTGCCTTGTAGTTGATGTGGGCTAATCTTCTATGCCAAAGTTCACATGGATTCTCAATGGCGTGGGTCATGGCTGCTTCTGAGTGACCCTTTAGCTTATATAAACCACCTTCTTCTTTTCCAATGACGATTGCTTCTTTTATGGTTTCTCCTTTAGCCCACATAAGAAATTATCCATCTATAAAGGCAACTCTGAAGCCTTTCTTTTCTAAAGCTGATATGGAGAGTAGGTTCTTTGTCAAACCTGATACATAGAGTACGTCCTTCATCTTCATTGAGTTCCATGAGTTAAGCTTGTAGTTTGATTCTCCCACTCCCTTGATAGGGTATTGATAATCATCTCCAAGTGTCACTTTCTGAGAAAAATTATTTTTTGAAATGCAAGAGAGAATATCTCTTTGACCTGTCATGTGCTTGGAGACACCACTATCAATGAGCCAAGTGTCCTCTCCAGGTGTTACCAATCCTGAGAGGGCCGAGATTAAGACAGTCTTTAATTTGTTCTCTTAACATCTTTGAGGGTGGCTCTTCATCTTCAACTGTATGGGCATGATGTCTCTTATTTTTCTTCTTGTATTCTTCTCGTCTAGCTGGACAGTATCTCGCAATATGTCCCATCTTATCACAATGGTAGCATTGGACAAATGAGTAATCTCTTTCCTTTCGTTGTCCTTTCTTCTGGAATCTCTTTGGTTGAGATTTGTTTTGGGAGTGAGACTCTTTATGAGTTTCTTTCTAGAAGTGAGACTTCTTTCTTCCTCCTTTAGTGTGAGTAGCTAGGGCTTGATCTTCATCTCTTGCTAGTAAAGCCTCTCGGTTAGCTACTCTTATTTCTTCTTGAATGCATTCTTCCCATAGACCGTCAAATTTTAGTTTCTCCATTCTGGCACAAATCATTTGGATGAATGCATCCCAAAGTCTTGTGAGACCATTAAGGGCCATCATTATGAGTTCGTCTTCGTCTATGGTATCTCCAATTGCTTCTAACTGTTCTTTGAATTCTGAGATTCTGGAGAAGTATTCTTGGATTGATTCTCCTCTCTGCATCCTTGTATTCTTGAGCTGAGTTCTTAGATTCATCTTCCGGTTTATGTTCTTTCCTTCATATAGTCTATTTAGGGCATCAAACATTTCTTTCGGAGTCTTCTTTGATGACACATAAGGAATCAAATGATCTTTGATTGAATCTGCAATGATTCTTTTGGCCCTGATCGTGTCCTTTTGGTGCTTTGCTTTGTCTGCAGCATCGTCGGGCTCCAGCACTTCTTCTTTGACGAATCTTGCTAAGTCATTCTCTTCAAGAATGAGTCCAATCCTATACTTCCAGGCACAGAAGTTTTCCACACCTTCCAGCTTGTCAACAAGCTTAGTGCTTGCAGACATCTTTTACCTGGAGCTAGGAAAATGTCCAAAAATGAAAATGCTCAAAATTAAATTCTGAACTTACCAGGTGGTGCGCTTGGCTGAGGCAAGTAGCCTGGTGTGTTTGGATCTTGGAAAATTCAACTTTTACCCCTCCAAACTTGATCTGCGGATTTCTGGACTGGTGCTTCTGGTTTTCTGGTACTTCTGGTACTTTGTGAAAACTAGGGTTTCAATTTCTGGGAGATCTAGCCACTGAAAAGTTGCACTGAGGATGCCAAAGTGATCCTTGAGGAAGGGCGCACTTTTCTAGATGGTTTTAGCACTGAAATACTTCATCAATAAAAAACACTAATTTGCATGTACGACAACAGTGACGTTTTTCTCTCTTCAGCTTAGCTCTAATACCATGTTAAGGTTTAAGCTATTATTAGAGTTCTTTGCATTTCACTAGATAACAATAGCATAAGATAGGATCACTGAGAAATACACAATCACAAGAGACACATCATTTATCCTGGGAAACC
>ML791789.1:196555-207851 GCA_009831015.1 Picea engelmannii
GTCATCATCATTCATCTTCATGTCACAGAGCTTATTCTTCAGACTCATTACTTGTCCAATGTTTATGACTGAGAAGAGGTTTGTTAGGGCATCATACATCTTCTTAGATGAGTCAAGATGGGAGATGTAGGGTATCAAGTGGTCTTTTATAGAGTCCGCTATGATACTCATGGCAATGATGTCACTGTCTTTGAACTTCTCCATAACTATAATGTTATGCGGTTCCTTCTCTTTTCCTTCTTCAAATTCTAGTTCCACTATCTTTCCTTTCACGATATCCAACACTTTATTCTTAGAAAGGATGAGGTCAATCCTTGTCTTCCACGCTTTGAAGTTAGAAGCCCCATCTAACTTGTTTTTCGACTTCATAGAGTAAGTCATGATTGCCTTGACTTGGTCAACCCTAGATTTGACCAAAAACTCAAACTTGACATCTTAGCTTGCTAAGAGTACCAGGAGATGCGCTAGGCTAGGGAGCACTAGTCTATTCAGAAATTAGGTCAATCCCTTCACTTAAGGTGCCTCAATGAGAGGATTAGGGTTTCAACAATTGCACCTGCTAGTAACCCTAGCGACAGTGCTTTAGTGACTGCTCCTGCTAGAAACCCTAGCAACAATTCTTCAACAAGCTTAGTATCCTTATGGCTATGCTCCCTTCCAGTGGTTATACTGAATGAAGGAGGTGTGGGCCCATAACCTGTTAGAATATGATGGATGTGCTCATTTAACCATAGACAATATCACTATTATCACCCAACCATAGGATGAAGCCACCCCCGAGCACCTTAACCTTGACAGAGAATCATTCTGGAAGCAAACCCTAATCTAGATAGTCAAACAAAGGGTGGTGCACCTTTCTCCAAGGATAGCGCACCAAGCAAGAGGTGATCAGAGAGTCCAAACCACAACCAAGAGATAGTCCAAGCCAAAACCGAAATCTGCTAGCTGCAGCAGCTGCAACGACAACTCTCCTCTAGAATTGCGCACAAACTAGCCAACTGCAGTGCGCACAAGTGTTGCTTCTGCAATTCTAGGAATGCCTTCCAGAATGAAGACTGACCTCTTGTATTTATACTAAAACTGGAAAACTACCTGGACCGACTTCTCATTCTGGGTGCCTATTTACTTTGTATATAATATTTCCTTTAGCCAACTTCTTCTCTTGGAGGCTAATAACCCAATACAAGTTATCCTCTTGAGTCGACTTGTATTCTAGGGTCATTAGCCAACTAATTAGGGTTTCTTCTTGCTTCCTGGAATATTCTATTCTCGTCAGGATTACACGTGGAGGTAAATACCTCCCGCAACTACCATAATATCAACAATAAGGAAGGTAGCAGATGCATTATCCAAAGAACCCTCAGCAAATTTCGACAATCCCACCCATTCTTCAGTGCAACCCATAGAATTACTCTCTCCTCCATCCTTGTCGGGGGTTTCCACGAACTCAAAAAATGAATGCTTAGCTAGCCTTCCCAAAGCAGAGACCAGATGCAAAGGTCGTAAAAAGTGTATACATGCTCGGTCAGAAACCATGTAGATGGTGGTTGTCAAAGACATTCCAGTTGGAGAGGTGAGAAAGTATAATGATACAACACTTATGGGCAGGTTTTGTGGAAAAACGCCTAAAGAAATCTCTTTGGCCAAGTGGGTAGAGCATCATTGGAAACCCTTGATCGGATACACACCAATTTTCCGTGTTATTCTCAGAGGTTGGTTGTGTTTTGTTTTCAGTAAAATCGATCCGTATTTTATGAGTAGAACTAAATGAATACAAATTATTAAAAGATGATTAACACAGAATAACATAGATACAGTAAAACTGGTTTTCTATCAATAAGGAAATAAGCTGAAACTGTAAAAATGCAGCGGAAAACAAGCTTGTTGGAATGGTGGCGGCTTATCTCTGAGAAGAGATGTGACAGTTGCGCTCATTCGCAAGAAGATGATTACAATGAGGCTATGAAGGCATTTTTACAATAAACAGGAATGTCAAAAACCCTATACATCCAAAAACCTAACCCTAGGAGATGAAGCGCCAAAAGTCATGTGGGCCCCGTTTGGGTAAGTTAGTACATCAACTTCCCGGGGTCGTAACTTTTGCATATGATCTTCGTTTTAGGCTCACGATAGCCCATTGGAAAGGTATCATCGAGGAGATTCATTTGGGGGGCTACACCAGAGCCTTTGGCTATCATTGAGAAGATCTATCTTGAAAAATCTTCATTTATCCCCTCAAAATGGCCCCGGAAGTTAAAAATTGCTAAAAATAGTAAATTGCCAAAATTGCCAGAAAACTGTTTTGATCGAGTTGGAAAAGGTGGGTGGCCACCAATATCCACCTGGATCAATCCTCCCTCCTTAGGAATCAATGGTATCCATTGCGTTGAGTTCTCTCATCAGATGAGGATATTTCTGTTGAATTTGGCCCCGGATGAGCCACTTGCCTTGGTGCAGGAGCTGCCCTGCTTTGACGACTTGATAAAGATGGATCCTTTGTTGTCGAGTACCCTTGATCTGTGTGTCCACAATATGATCACTGGATGCCTATTGCATGCAGTCAGGGTTGAGCTTTGTTGGTGTCAACTGCTCCGCTATCTCTGAGGTGTCCAATAATGGTGGGAAATATGGCTGAAGGAGAGCCACGTTGAAGACTGCGTGCAAACCAAGGAAAGGGGGAATGTTGAGCTCAAAATCATTGTCACCCATAGCCTTTTTGATGGTGTACGACCCATAATGAAGTGGACGAAGCTTCTGATGGGGTCCTGTAAGGCGTTCTTTCTGCAAGTGCAACCAAACTTTGTCGCCCACCTGAAACTTATGTGGCACCCGATGTTGATCATGGCGCTGCTTTTACTTGGCATTAGACTTCTGTAGAATATCCTGAACTTGTTGGCAAATGTGTTGGATCCGCTCAATGAACCAGTGGTTTTGTCAGCTTGTAGTGGAGCAGGGGACGAGTCGGTCGAGGTGGTCACCAGGGGTTGTGCAACATCCATGGGGCCTAATGGTTGGAATCCCAACCCCACCTGAAAGGGGTTGTGGCCAGTTGAGCTATGGAAGACTCGGTTGTAGCTATGTTGGGCATAGGGAAGACTCTCATCCCATGTGCGAGGGTGTTTTGAATTGTACATGCACAGGATATGTACAATCATCTGATTGATGACCTCAGTTTGGCCATCTATCTGGGGGTGGAAGGTAGTGGATTTGGTGAGCTTGGTATCCAACAGTGACCAGAGGCTCGACCAGAATGTGATGAGGAACCGATTGTCACGGTCTGAGATAATGGTTTGTGGGATCCCAAAATGTACCCATACTCATTCAAAGAAGAGCTTGGCAGTGGCTTCTGTTGTGATGTTCTTCTTGCAGGCGGCTATAATCGCCATCTTGGAAAAGCGATCAACAACTACAAAAACACAGTCATTTCCCCTCTTGGTGGACCCGAGGCCCGACATGTAGTCCATTGAGATGGATTCCCATGGCTTGTCAGGAGTAGGAAGAGGGGTGTATAGGCCTTGTTTCTTAGTGGTCGGTTTGGCAATAGCGCAGGCGGTGCAGGACCTGATATACTTGTCGACATCCTGTCGAAGTTTCGTCCAGTAGAAATGTTTTTGCAACACTGCCACTGTCTTTTCGACGCCAAATTGTCCTGCCACCCGACTGTAGTGAGCTTCCCAAATTAGCTTTGCGCGCTCGCTTGATGGAATGCAGAGATGGACCAGACGACACAACAACCCATCTTGAAGATGGAAATTAGTGACCACTGAGTTGGCGCCCAACATTTGGTAGGTGGTGGAGAAGTCAGGATTTGTCTCATAAAGTCTAGCACCGTGGTGAGTGTCGCGACTGGAGGTCGGCTGAGGCAATCAACAACTCGTTTGGTACTTCTTATTTTATACTTGATTTTGAGGTGGAACTATTGTAAGTATGTGGATAACTTCTGATGGCGGTCATTCTGCAATTTTCCTTAGGTCTGCATGAACTGTAGTAGCTTGTGATCAGTGTGGATGACTGTCTCCTTCCCAAGAATGTAATGTCTCCACTGGTGGCAGGCTTGCACAATGGAGTACATTTATTTGTCGTAAGTAGGGTACTTACATACAACATATGATAGTGTCTCACTATGATATGCCATGGGGTGGTCGTGTTAAGTGAGAATGACGCCCACAACATAGTCTGAAGCATTTGTCTCGATCTCAAAGGGATGTTGCAGGTTTGGTAATGAAAGTACTGGGGATAAGCACAAATGCTTATTCAAGTCATTGAAGGCTTGTTGTTGGGACAGGCCCCACACAAATATTTTATTACCGCCACCCCTGGTTACTTGGCTGAGGGCCCATGCGATATGAGAGAATCCCAACATGAACCTGCGATAGAAATTGGCGAGGCCAAAGAAGCTCCGAAGTTCAGTGAGTGTGGTTGGGGCTGGCCAATCACGGATGACCTGGATCTTGGCTGCATCCACATGCACACCATGTTGATCAATGATGTAGCCTAAGTAATGGACGTTGTCCATGCCAAATGATCATTTTTCTATTTTTTCATATAGTTTGTGCTGTCGCAGGGTGTGTAGAACCTATTGAATATGATGCAAGTGTTATGCCAAAGTCTTGTTGTATATGACGATGTCATCCAGATACACCACTACAAAAGTATTGGTGAAAGGTCGTAGGATATCGTCCATCATCCTCATAAAATTTGTTGGAGCATTTGTCAAACCAAAGGGCATGACCAGCCATTCAAAAAGACCTTCTTTTGACTTGAAGGTGGTCTTCCATACATCTGTCTGTTCTATTGGAACTTGGTGGTAGCCAGACTTTAGATCAATCTTATTGAAGTATTTGGCCCCAGTGAGATGATTAAGGAGGTTGTCGATTTGGGGAATCGGGTACCGGTTTCGAACTGTAATTTTATTCAGGGCCCGATAATCAATGCAGAGTCACCAGGTCCTGTCTTTCTTCTGCACCAGCACGATTGGGCTCCCACAAGGTGATTATCTGGGACGTATGTGCCCCTTTTGGAGCAGTTCTTGGATCTGCCTCTTGATCTCCTCATTTTCTAACAAAAATCAGTGGTAGATTAGCCCATTGGGTAGCGGTGCACCTGGGGTTAGATCGATGGGATGCTTGACCTGGCGGTGTAGAGGTACCTCGGCAGGAGAGGAGAAGATATCTTAGTATTCTTCCACAACCTTGTCGACTTGCTTCTGTTGTGTGGAGAGATCGATCACGGAGGCCCTGGATGTGGTTGCGATCTTTCACTCACTCTGAGAGTGAATCACGAAGAAGACAAATTTCTCGGTCTGAGAGATGACCTTCCTCCATTGCTTGGCAAAGATTGAGGAAATAACACTAGGAGGGACTGCCTCGGGTATTCTGCACAATTTCTTGTTCAAAGTAATAATAACACTACGAGGCGTAGACTCATATACAACATGATGTTTCCATAAATAAGGTTGCCCCAAAAGCACATTACAAATTTTGAGAGGAGCAACATCACACAATACCTTGTCTTTGAAGGGCTTGATGTCATACGACAGTCGACACTATTGGTGGACGCAGAGATATCTTCCTTGGCAGAGTCATCCAATGGTGTAGAGTTGTGGGTGTGGCGTTGTTGGCAGGGCCAACCACTTGACGACCTCTGCTGAGATGAGGCTCTTCTGGCTACCGCTATCAATGATGAAGTGTAGCGGGATGCCTTTTACTCACATTTGTGAATGGAAGAGGCGCTCACCTTCTTCTGGCTCGTCTAGTTCACCAGGCTGGACCTTGGTGGCACTGGGTTCCATGTTAATGATCTATCTTCAACTTTTTGGTTTTGACTCAGAGTCAGAACCCGCATCTGATTCACAGGCTTTCACTTCGGCCACCAACGACTGCCTTGAGCGGCAGTCAACAATGTTATGCCAAGGACTCTTATGGAAGTCGCACCACTTCCTGGTATATTTCTTTGTCTTTCTGGTGTCCTTCTTTGTTTGCAGTTTGTACTGGTTGTCCTGATATTGTCCATCTTTGCTCTGTCCTTTGTTCTGTGGGTTGGGGCCGCCCCTTCCTATCTTTTGCTGTGATGGGTTCCGAGGCCCAAATTGCCGCGTATTTTGTTTGAGCTTCTGCTCGATTTTGACAGCATATTAGTAGGTCGTGCCCAAGGACGAGATGTTTAGAAATTCCATTTCGATATGGATGTATCTATGCAGAGCACCGCGATACTTGAGCACCAGATGTCGCTTTGAATCTTTGATACTCAGCTTGGTGCGCAAGGTATCAAAGATATTTGTAAACTATGGCACTGCTTGGTCTCTTTCTTGTCGTAGTGTGGTCCATTTGGTATACAAGTCGTCATAACTTCCGACAGGGTTGTATTGTTCCTTAATAGCATCCCTTAAGGATTCCCAGGTGGACATGACTATAAATAATCAGGGTTCCTCTGTTTCCTTTTGCTCACAGAAATTTTCCCACGAATCTATGGGTTTGGCGCACTTGTGCACGATGCGCGACTGTGGGCCACTAAACCTGCGCACGTCTGTCACACGGCTGTGAAGAAAATTCTGGATGAAATTCTCTCAACTCAGCTTTGAATTTGGCTTGCTACAGGTCGGCTTGGGCCGGCTATGGTTCCTACAAGTTAAATAAACAAAAGGAAGAGCTAAAATTACCCAAATGGGGTAGGAAATTGACACCTTTCCCCAGTGGAGTCGCCAATCTGTTGCACCTCTTTTGTCCCCTAAATTGGAAAAATAGAGATGCTTACAAGCCCAGTTGGGTAGCTAGGCAAGACAACATTAAAGGAAAGGGTTAGAAAGATAAAGCATAAAAGATAAACAAAGAATTAAACTAAGAATGATAAAAACAATTAAACTATAGTGCATAAGAACATAAGAATAAGGAACAAACAAGACTCATGCCACCAATGGAAAGGATTGTATTAGTGGAAAGAAAACATCGAAGAGAAAGGGAGACTTTGGGTCCCCTCTTCCTCCAAGGGAGGGCTCTTGGACCCCCAAATATTGAGCTCTTCTTACAAATGAGGAACTAGGATGAAATGATGAAGAGAATCCAAAGCACATTCATTCTAGAGGTGATATGAATGGCTAAGTGCAATGGTGCTAGCATACTCTTGATGAGGAAAGAGGATCCTCCAAGAGAATATCAGCAGCATAACAATACAAATGAATTCCTTGAAAATGTAGTGCACCCATGGCTTCCTTTTATAGCATAACTTTGAGGCATTATTCAACCAACTTTTAGTGTGAATAAGGGGCCATTTAGGGCACCCTTAGGTCTTTGACCAACCACCCAGTCGGATTCAGCCGAGATTTGGGTCTCAAATCGACTTGGAAGTTGAACCAAAAGTGGGTGGGAGGTCGACCAATATCATAAATGCGTTGTTTTGAGGGATGTACGGTTTTTTGCGTCCACAGTCGCACATCGTGCACATGTGCACTTTTTCTTGCATTTCTGAATGGCGCATGTGCGCACGCTCCCTATGTAGTCTTAGCACATGCTGATTTTATTGTTGATTGTATCGTTTTGGGCCTTTTGGGAATGCAGTTTTAGTCCATGGGTGAACTAATATGTGTCTTGAAGATGCTGGATTCCTGTAACCATTTGCGAACGAAATTCCGGTGATAACAAATGCCCCCTGATGGATGAGGTTAGGAGCATACGTATAGGTGAAATTCATCAATGTTTCTTCTACTGAGAGTACCTTTGTAAGAAAGAGCATTGCGAGGATTGTCAAGAGCGATCCATTGGAAGGAGAGGGGAACCTGTAAGATCCAAACCTTTCTCGAGGTGTGGAAAAAGAAAACTGTGTACAAACGAGGCGGGCATGCCCCACGCTCGTGTTGTGTAACTCAAAAAATGTGTGATACAATAACTGAAGTTGTATGTTGGTGTAGATGATTGCAGTGCCCTCGAGGGCGGTTTGATAATGTCTAAGGACAATTATGATGGTGAACAAAACTCGGAAAAAAGGATAAGGACACCTGTGAGAAGTGTCAATAACGTGCAGACATTGATAGTCTATCAATTTCTAGAGGTCTTCAGCTAAGATAAAACAACTGCAATAGTTGCAAAGTAAGACCCACCGTAACATGAAATAGTTGTTGAAGTCGAATGTTAGGGGGGTCAATGACAATAGAGAACAATGGTGGTTTTCCCTGTGCCGTCTGAGACTCCTCATTGTAACGGTAATGAGAGTCAAGATATCGTCGCCCTTCTGGAAACTGTGTTGATGTCGACAGAAAGGGAGACACGACTCCAAGAAGTAGAGGGCTTCGTGAAATCCACTAGATGAGAGCAGGAACTGATGAGGTACATGGACGAAGTCAATATGTGGTAAGACTCAAGACTACCCTTGGTTGGGAAGATGTGTAAAGTGGTAGCAACCGTAAAACTGACTCTAGTGTCAGGGGGACGACTAGACGAGGGTAAGTTGTGCCAGAGGCATGACAAAAATGAACAAACACAGAGATCAAAAAGGTGTATGGACTATACGATACTCGGGTTTGATGGATAATGTCATTGATGAGAGGAAGTGAGAAAATGCCCCAACCAAGGGCGACAAGGGTTGCTTTGCCGAAAAAAAAAAAGGAAGGTCGCTAAAGGCGACAACAGAAAGCTATGTAAATGCAGGAAAAGGGGTTTTGTACAATTACTGAAAGAATAAAGAATGGTTTGGGATGTTTGTGCAGATACAGAAATGGGTGCCCCAGTGTAAGATGGCTTGGCCTGATGATGGTGCAAGGTGCTTGGAAACATAAGTGGAGGATGGGGGCCCCATAGGCGGGTTTCTGTATTAGGGAAATGTATGGGGGACAATTTGCAGATAGGCCAACTGATGGTGGATGAAGTGGGTGGTGAATGATACTGTGGAAGTGCAGTCAACATAGAACCATGATGAGGTAATCTGGGAGTCCATTGGGTAAGTTATCAAAATGAAGAGAAGGAGTATGGGGCTGATTCTCGAAAAATGCGTAGAACTAACGAGACTCCCATCTCTAAAGGGTAAAAGAAGCATGAGTGTCGAAATGCCAATGGACACTATGAATGGGACAACTCATGTGGGGAAGAGTGCTACCGGGTGACAGTACCAAAATGTAGTGGAGGTGACGGTACTGCAGAGTCGGACATATGGACCCTGTAGGTAAGTGTCAGAGTGTGTTACTGGAGATGCAAATGATATTCAGAGGGAGAGACTGCATGCCAGTATCGATGATATACCTAAAAGGGTAGCACGGATGGAGGATGACCAAGTACCTGCACACACAAAAACCGAATACCCGACGTGAATAATATCTGAAGATAAAGAAAATTTAACAGCTATTCAACAAGATGTGTATGTGAGCATGCGTACCTGAGTGTGAGTATGGTAAGAAAAAATGCTCCCTGGGGGCTGGTAGTGGAAAGTGGCCCGGGGAATATAATTGTGTAGGTGGGGGCATTCTGGTCCCACAGTTGAAGACGGACGTTCGGAGCTCCCAAAATTGAGTCTGGAAGTTTCACAAAATGGATTATATATAGTTGTAGGGTCCACAATGCCACCTCATTTGTACCTATTGTCTTAGTGAGTGGACGATCAATTTGAGAGGAGATTTGGAGATTCCGCGTGATCGAGATAGTCGTTCCAGGATCCGCGATTTTCAGGTTAGTTGTCGTATCCTCCTGCACAGGACTTAGCGGTTTGTTTTTTGGGCAGGGCTGTACAGGGGTCGTCCAGGGGGTTTTAGTGAGTATGGGCCCACTAGTGCGCGGGCGATCAAGGGATGCCCGTGCATGAGTGTGCGGCTGTATTTTGGACAACCACGCAAGGGGGCGCGTAGGGGAGGAGAGCAGACACGCATGGAGTGCGCGCCTGTGTGAGTCACAGGTGCGCATGCGTGTGCGACTGTGTTCTTGATAGGTGCGCATGCGTGCGCAACTGTGTGACCAATAGTCGCACTCGAAGGCGCGGTTGTTTATGTGACAGGGGCGCATGTGTGCACCCCGGTGTCACCGACAGGCATGCATGAGTGCGCAACTGTGGGATAAAAATGCACGCATATGTGCGTGCCTGTGGGGAAAAACATCCGTGCCTTGGAGGCAAAGATGAAAAGTGTAAAAACTTGATTTGATTTGAATTTTTTTTTGTGGGAGATTTTATAGATGTTTTTATGGTTGATTTGTGTTGATCGAGTATTGTATATGTGGATGGAGGTGACCAGTCTGGACGATGCCGGTTCATTGGAGGGAGAGGGATTGGTCATGCCTGAGGGAGGCAGTGACCAATGAGGAGCCGACGGTTCGTGATACTTTAGCAGCTTGTGGGCTGTCGAGGTTCCTTGAGTGCCCCCTGATACGGGCCCAGGAGTTTTTACTGCAGTTCCTCATTAGGATGTGGGATCCAGATCGACATTGCTTCATGGTGTGGGGTGATGATCTGGCCTTCACTGTGGTGGAGGATATATACTTTCTGATTGGGCTCCCTTTTCGGGGAACTCCATTACCGGTGGATCCTGTGCTACCGGGGGATGGGCAGTTGGTTACCCTAGGCCAAAGGTACTGTCTAGGGGAGAACTTCATGTCGGGTTCTGCGGTTAGTATTGGGGTAATGGATGCCCTTGCACATCGATGTGTGGCAATGATGATAGTGACAGTATATGGGTCTCTTACGACTCAACGGATCCGTGGGGGTCAGCTGAGGGTGTTGCAGAGGGCATTGGCGGGTGAGCATTTTGCCTGGGGCTTCATGTTGCACACCAAGATGGTAGGGCAGCTTGATAGGTGTCGTGCTACAAACTTAGGGGAGTTCGCCTTTGGGTCTATCTTGGTGATGTGGTTCTTAGAGCGGGTGTTGATGCTGCACCCTAGAGTGCTTTTGGGTGTGCCTGGGATGTGAGAGCCGCGACTGAGGTGGTGGGGGGCGATCTTGGTTCACCACGGTGGTGGGGAGGGGGGGGGCACTATTTTACACCCGAGAATGCACGAGTGTGGTGTCAGATGCCACAAATTATTCTCCAGTGCCCTTACAGTGGGATAGATTTCCGGGAGGACCCAGAGATGGTGCTTCTTCCTGGCGAGGTGTTCGACCGAAGAGGTATGTGGATGTATTTGCTTTGATGATTTTGAGAGTTAGATAGTATAGAATATATAGTTTTATGTGTGGATGGACATGTTATCCCCGATATCTAGGGATAACTAGGAGATCATGTCTCGAGGCCCACATGATCCCAGACATGGAGTACGAGAGCGGATCGACTTGAGCATGGCCCTTGAGGGCCCATCTTTCTTCTTCTCAGCCAGACTTGTCCTGT
>ML791789.1:210421-222777 GCA_009831015.1 Picea engelmannii
AACAACATTATATATATTGAGCAGATTTATAGTGCATTGTGACATAATATTGGGATTGATTGTATACATTGAATGCCTTTATCTCTTTGTATTTATTGAAGAAGTGATACAATCCATTTGTCTTTTATTAGTAATCATTGACTGCGTCAATAATTACATTTGATCATTGCTCATTTATATATATTTGAAGATAGTCATTAATGCTTTGAAGTACTAACCACTGCAGCACACTCTTTTAGTTTATGTGTCTTGTCTCGCAAACAGGTGCCCTTATCAGTGGAATATCTTCTTTGACTATCTCCTTCTTGGCAGTAATCTGTGAAAGGGAATCTTTATCTTGATCCTATAAACTTTAAGCCCTCTTCAGAAAGCCAGATTACATAGGGACGTCTCCCTTGTACTAGCCATCCTAAATAGAAAGATCTCCCCATCGAGGTGACAGTGGGTGGGGAAGCTCCTGTTACGCCAGTTTGAAGCCTTGACTCAAGCTAACCTAAACCCTTCCTACAAACTGTGCGATAACAGGACACTAATGCTATCATTTGTGTGTTGTGTGTGTAGATGTGGGACCACGCAACCGGGAGGTTGAGATGGTCAGAGCGCCATTGAGACCGCCATGGGGAGAGCCACGGGCCGGGGAGAGACGGTGGCAGGATGAGGGTGTTGCGGGATTAGATGAGGAGGGGAGAGTAGGCTAGAAGTGTCATTTTGATGATCCGGGGGCAGGGCCTTCACATGCTCCTCCGGTGGAGACTGGGGGAGGGTTCGAGAACATTCGTCGTCACCTGGAGATAGTGCTACAGGGAGTGCTCGAGGGCATGTGGTCATGGATTTAGGACGAGGGAGTCTTGGAGCAGTGTGTGGGCTTCCCATTGGTGTGGCGGACCATGGTCCGGAGAGTAGCAGTAGCAGGTGCTGCGATGACTGGGTGGTTGCCTCCGAGTCCGGAGGGACCGATAGCTGGTGGGGGACCTCCACTCGAGAGAGGACCGAGTGGTGGTGCGTTAGAGGCACCATGAGTGTCTCTGTATGTATCTTTGAATTTTTGGTATTTATATAGGCATGGGAGCCTACTTGATGTGGTGACAACAATTTTGTATCTATAGGGGCGAGGTGGTTCACCGTCCTACTGATGTACTATATATTTTTTGTAAACATTTTGATGGCACATTTGACCGATATATATATGTATATATATAGATGGATATACATTTTGGGATCTTTGTGATGTTCACATGTGTTGTATTGTTTTGTTGATGATGTCTAATTTAGATGCTGTGACAGATTATTGATGTTTGATGTATGCGTACTGGTAGCTTGAGGTGATAAATGCCAATCTAACACTAGGTTAGCCATGTCATTTGCTATTTGATTAAATTGTTTGGGAATATGTGTAAATTTAATGGAATCAAAATGTCGAGATAAGAGTCTAACTTGCAGGTATTTCCGAAAGAGGCAAGGATTGTGGACACGGTACACATTGTTGAGCTGGAGGACGACCAGTTGGGAATCTAGTAAGACGCTAAGGTGACGAATGTGATGATGACTAGCCTCGACGAGGAGACCAATGATGATGGTGTATTCGGCTTGGTTGTTGGTTGCTGAGCCCAGACATATGCCGCTAGAGTGGAGCAGTTCGTGTGAGGGGGAATAGAGACCCCAAGCAGCTAAAGCGAGATTCTGTGTCCAACGGCTGGCTCCGTCGGCGTAACCGATGTGGTAGGCCGATGGAGGAGGCATCTGTCAATAACACAAATAGTAAATTAGACACAAGGTGTGAAAAGGAAGATTAAAAACTCTAAGAATAGCGTACGAAAGGAAAAAGCCTAGTGTAGAATGGCTACATTCAGGCGTAAATTTTTTTTAAGTACAACTTGTTGATGGGTTCTTTGAGAGGGTGGCCTTCCAGGGAGGCCAGAATGTATGCGCCTTTAGTGAGGCAGTGTTGAATGATGTAAGGTCCATGCCATAATGACTCAAACTTTCGATTATCGAGGGTATCGTGGGCGATATCGTAAGCAAGGACGAGGTCACCTTTATTGAATGAGCGAAGGTTGACATGACGATCAAAGGTGGCCTTTGACCATTTTTTAGCTACCTCGTTGTTCTGTAATGAATATCGACGATCTTCATCCAATGACTCTAAGTTCAACAATTGATGCTCCATTGGAGTAGTGTCGGGTAATAGCTCAATAGCGGTGCGTAAGGTAGGAATTTCGCATTCAATGGGGAGAGTATCTTCGATGCCATGGACTAGATGAAATGGTGTGAAACCAATGGCAGTTTTAACTGGTGTGTGATAAGCCCACAATGCGAGAAACAACATATTATGCCAATTAGTTTTATGTTTGTTAACCATACGTTGGAACATGGTTTTGAGGACCTTGTTGACTGTCTCTACCTGTCTGTTGGATTGAGGATAGTATGGGGAGGTGAACTCGTGGGAGAAACCTAACTTGGATGAGAGTTCGACAAAAATCAAATTCTCAAAGTGTTTCCCGTGATTGGAGACTAATTGGAGTGGTACTCCAAAGTGGGAGATGACGTGGTTAAAGAAAAACCACGTTGCAGTGTCAGCGGTGTTGTTGAAGGTGGGCATGGCATCGACCCACTTGGTGAAGTAATCTACTGCAACAACGATGTATTTGTGTCCATTGTTGGATGGAGGGTTGCAAGTCATGAAGTCGATGCCCCATTTGCAAAATGGGCCTGCAGTAATGACTAGGTGTAGAAGAGAAGGTGGTGCTCATGCTTTGTTGGCGTAAAGCTGACAGTTGTTACATCACTTCACGACCTTGATGCAATCGTGAAACAATGTAGGCCAAAAATAACCGGCGCGAATGATTTTTTGAGCGGTGGACATTCCTAAGAGGTGGCCCCCGCAAGCGCCACTATGGCAGTCGTTCAAGACTCGATCGGCCTCGTCCATAGTCAAACATTGCCGGAGTACAATGTCAACCCCGCGTCGATATAAGATATCATCGATAAGTAGGTAGCGGGGGGCCTGGTGACGAATGCGTCGACAATCGTCTCGGGAAAGGTGGTTTCCAAATTTCTGTGTTCGGAGGTAGACGAGAAGATCGTCGTACCATGGGTCATCCGAGGGGATGTGGAAGAGATGTTCATCGGGGAAGTCTGTATTGACGGGGGTACAGGTAGTATCAGAGGGAAATGTCGTAATGAGTTCGGCGAGGACGAGGGCTTTCTTTCTCTAGGGTGTTGAAAATTTGAGGTCGTACTCCTGAAGGATGACAATCCATAGGACAAATTTTCCATTGATTTGCTGGCGGCTGAGCAAGTAGTGCATTGGTTTGGAATATGCAACGAATTTGGTAGTTTGAAGCAAGATGTAATGGCGCAATTTTTGGAATGCGAGGACAACTGCAAGAGCCAATTTTTCTTCGTGGTTGTATTTCAGGGGTATCCCTGAAAGATTTTTACTAATGTAGTAAATGACATGCTCATGATCATCGTCCCCTAATTGGACGATAACTCCTGCTACTGAGACGATTGAGGCCGAGATATAGAGGATGTAGTCACGATTATAGTCGGGTGGACTAATTAATGGGGCATTGGAGAGGGCGATTTTGAGATCATCAAAAGAGTTTTGGGCATGTTCGTCCCATTGGAATGGGATGTCATGATGTAAGAGGCGAAGGAAACCATGTGCCCGAGTGGCGTAATCGGGGACAAAGCGGCGTAAAAAGTTAGCTTTGCCTTGTAGGCTCTGCAATTGGTGTAAATTCCGTGGTGGGGGAATTTTTGTAATGGCTTGGACCTTGAGGGGGTCAACTGTAATGTCGCGTTGGCAAACAATAAACCCAGAGAGGCGACCAACAGTGACGCAGAACACGCACTTGAGGGGATTCAAGCGGATGTTGTACTGACGACACCATTGGAAGATGATTCGTAAATCACTAAGATGTTGAGTGCGTTTTTTGGAGCGAGCGGTGAGATCATCCAAGTAGGCGAGAATGAATTGAGTGAGATCATGAAAAATGTATGTCATGGCGCGTTGGAAAGTGGCTCCTGCGTTCTTGAGGCCAAAAGGCATGACACAATAAGCAAAAGTGCCCTAGGGGGTAGTGAATGTGGTTTTGTATTGATTGAATGGGTGAATTTGAATTTGGTTGTAGCCAAAGAAACTGTCCGTGAAGGATAGAGCCTTGTGACCGGCGCAATCATCGATAATTTGGTCGATAAAGGGCGTTGGAAAGTTGTCTTTGGGACATGCGTGATTGAGATCGCGGAAGTCCATACAGACACAGATAGTGCCCTATTTTTTGTTGACATGGATGGGGTTGGAGACCCATGACATATATGCGATGGGGTAGATGAACCCTGCAGCGCGTAATTTGTCAATTTTGGCCTTGATGGCCGCTGCTTTGGATGGGTGTAACGAACATTGTTTTTGACGGACATGTGTGATATCAAGCCTGGTGTCGATACGATGTTAGACAATAGAGGGATCAAGGCCGGGCATGTTTGTGTAGGACCAGGCAAAGATATCTCGGTATTCCTGGAAGAGAGCTTTGTAGGCGGTGATTTCTTCAGGAGAGCATGCGACGCCAATGGTAATTTCCTCTATGACTCCAAATTTGATGGTGGGGGAATCATTGGCCATGTTGCTTTCTTCAAAAGTGTCGGGGGCAGGGATAGGGTTATTGAACCAATCTATAGGCTTCGTTGGGAGAAAATATTTGGTTTCAACTACGTAGATGGGATTTTGGTTAGGAGGCCCAATGGCTTCCTGTGAAGGAAAAAGCACTCTGTGGTGGAGCGCGTCCCATGGGCAATCAGATTTAGTTAACTCCTGAGGGATGTCTTCGTCGGAGTGAAACTGTCGAGAATATAGGGGATCGAAAGGAGTGACTTTGGTGACTGTCATCGTGGGGTTTTTGTCTAGTGGTGACGATGTAGCTGGGGTATTGTAAGGAGGTTGCGATGATTCACTCGACATAAACCAAATATCGAGATATTGTGGGTTGAAAATGGTAGTCGAGCGTAGAATTTCCGTAGGGAAATGAATTGGAGAATTGGGGGGACTTGGGGGTAACTCCTCATATAAATCATCTAGGAACTATGGGGGAATATGGAGTGCCTCAGGTTTTGGTGAAAAGATATGAACCATATCAAGTTATGGGGTAAGGGTACTCATTGGTTTTGCTGGAAGAGGGGGTGTATGATTTTGAATAAGGGACAATTGGCGACTCCTGTATTCAATGATCATAGGACATTGATATGTGAAATGATCAAGTGATTCACATAGAGAGCAAGGACATCGCATACGTTCGTTAACTGAGGTCGTGACATAATGGATGTCGGTGACATGTGTTGGGGTGGGTTCTTGCTGAAACTTCTGGCATATGACTGTTAACGTCTACCGGAACTGAGGTAACGCTGGACAATGGTGTGTGTAATGGCCATATTCTGAACAGATGGTGCATGCGAATTTGGTTCACAGTCCTTTGCTACTTGTGTTCTGGGAGATAGCAACAGTACTGGAGGAAGCGACGAGCGGTGGTGGTGCTCGAGGGAGTTGAATGAGATTACGTAACTTAGGGAGAGATGGGCACTTGTTGGTGGGGTGTCTGTCTTTCTCGCATAGCGTGCAAGGAGGTTGGACACGTGGGAAGTGGAGGAGTGGGCTCCTTCTTTTTTCGTCTGCCCCCAGCTGTAGCAGGGGCGCTAACGAGTGGGGGTGTGGATTGGACGGTGGGGGTAAGTATGGGAATCTGCATCTGGATTCCTTCTGTTTGGGGAGGGAGGGATGGCTAAGGGACCATCTCAGGTGGATGTAAATACCATACTGGGATTGCTAACACCATGTTAGGAAGGGTGAGCATTGCGGCTACTTGGAAATCTTGTACACCTGGTGGGGGGTAAAAGAAAGGGATTTGGGTAATGGCTTGGGGAACTGTTTCCCAAACCGGGATATGGCCCTTGGGGGAGGGGGGGGGACACATACTTGTACTGAGGGATGGATGAGCAGTGGTGCTCTATGGTATGTCCCTAGCAAGGATGGGTCCTTAAAAATTCTAGGGCCCATATCGATGAGTGGATAGGCGTCTAGATTAGTGTGGACAAACGGGAGGCTATTGTCGATGTTGGATGAAGGGTTAGGCTCATAATGTGATACCTAATCAATAGTAATGATATTTCCGTTATGGGGAAACATCATGGTTCATAACATGGAAGAGGCGACTTCCTTCATGGCATACATGTAGCTACGACCAAACAAAATATTATAGTCGAGTGGGGCATCGATAACCTCAATGTCTATAAGGATGGTTTTGCCCCCAAGTTCGACGGGGACATTTTGGAAGAGCCCCTCGGGAGACGAGGGTTGTCCATCGTAAGCCCTCAGAGTAATAGTGGATGGTATTAGCTTTGGAGAGCCAAGTTTCTACCAAACGGTTTTGGACATGATGCATGTGGATGCACCTTCGTCAATGATGTAGCGGTGAACGGTGATGTTCCAGATTTTAACCGGTATTTGAAAAGTGACAAAAGCGGGGAGACTGGGTTCTCCACTGTCGAGATCAAATGTGGTGAGTCGAGTATCGGCATGGTTGACTGCCCCTAGAGTGGAAAGTAATGACTTTCGTTGAGTAGGAGAGGTTTGAAGAACTTCTAAGACTGACATGGCAGCAGGGGATTGGGCCAAGTCGTCGACCAGACTATAATTGTGGGCTGCCCTAGCTTGAGGGTTATGGACATTCCTTCGCAATGGGATGCGAGGGATGCGAAGAGGTGTCTCAGTATTAGGGCGCGGAATCATCAAAGGTGGGCTAGTCGTGACTGGGTTGGCCTCCAAGGTAGTGGGAGTCGGGTCAGAGGGTGCGTTGTATTGATGACTGGACATTTATAGAAGGACCTCTTCCTCACTAGTGAGGAGGATAGTTTGATCTGTCGAAGTGCCTGGGTTATGACATGGTCCTGCCTGTGGTGGGGCAGGGTGCATCTCTTGTTGGATGTTCATCACCCCTTGATGTGGTATGGGGTTTTGCAACACGG
This sequence comes from Picea engelmannii, assembly GCA_009831015.1. NCBI lineage: Eukaryota > Viridiplantae > Streptophyta > Pinopsida > Pinales > Pinaceae > Picea > Picea engelmannii. Next base: position 217,439 of record ML791789.1, read on the forward strand.
CCGGGGGTGGGTACTCCACATATTGTTGTGGGGCATGCTGGGGGGCAAGTGGGGCTGGCAGATGTGGTCCATTACCGGATTCTTTCATCCATTTGAAGTTTGCGATTTGGGGGCAATGGTGAGTATAATGACCATACTCACCGTAAAGGGCACAAGGGAAGTTTGTTTGAATATTGTTGTTGTTCTTTCCTTGGCATTTGTTGTTATTATCCCCTTGAGGTTTCTGGATCCCTTGGTTCTGGTTGCCCCCTACCAGTTGGTTCTGGTTTCCTCCTGGTCCGAGATTATTATTGTTTTGGTTTTTCCCTTTCTTTCTGGCATTGTTCGACTGATGGGATGGATTATCCATATTCAATTTTTCAAACATTTGGTATTGCTGAACGAGAGATGGTTGAACAAAGTTACCCCCAGCATGTGGTTGTCCTTGTGGTGAATGAATAGGTTGGGGGGATCAGGAAACGAAAAGTACAGATTATGCTGTGGTAATGATCCGTAGGATGCATAGGAAGGCGTGGTGGTTTCACTAGTGCGTAGAGTGTAAGCAGAGGTGGAGGGGGTACCAGAATTAGGTTGAGCTATGGGGCATATTGTGGTGGGTAGCGGTGGTCCGTTGGTGGGCGGAGGAAAGGTCAAGGGTATGGTTGTGGATAAGGGGGAGGATTATTATAAGGGGGTTCATCGTATGCAGGTGGATATTGAGGGGTTCCATACCTTGGTTGTTGTTGGGGATGTGAATTGTGGTGTGTAGTGGTACCAATCAATCCATCCGCTGAGTGAGACATCCCAAGTTTGTCCTGGCCAAATGGCACGAGTCTCGGTGTGTCAGGTAGTACTGTATACAAGTACCTTGACTGTGAGGAAATGAGTTTGAACTGTTTGGGCCTTGCTAATGGCTTCTTCTTCACACTGGGGGAAGGTGGCAACCACATCTTTGGCAAGGAGGGAAACAAGTGATTTGAGGAACCAATTGAGACATTGTTGTGGAGCAGCTTCATCTTTGCAGAGACTACGTTGCCGACGCCATCCTGAATGTGGTCAGCGATGTTCATGGCAGAGGTTTGTTTGAATTCCAAGAGTAGTTCGAGGCCATTATCACAACGAATTGGTAGTTGAAAGAAGGTCAAGAATGCTTTGGCCAAGGATTCAAAGGTCACATGGGACCCATATTTTTCTTCTACATACCACTTAGCTGATGGGCTAGTGAGTGTACGTTGAAATAACCTCAATCGGATGGAATCGTCTGTGATGTTGTTTGAAGAGCACCATAAGTGAAAGGTCATGATATGGTTGGCGGGATCGTCTCCCGGTTTTCCTTCAAACTTGGGGATGTCTGAAGGCAGTTTGGTAGGCATTGATGGCCATGTGGGGTTGTGCAATATAGGATCATTAGTGAGTTTAGTCAGATTCGATATATTGAGGGAAGCCAAGTATGGCCTCTGAGGTGGTGGCAGAGGATTAGTTCCAGCCATAGTGTGAGTGTTTTGCATATCTGACCCTTGAGGGGGACTAGGTGGGTTTGTACTTCCCCCTTGAGAAGAAGTTGCCCCCCTGCTTCCGTGGAAAGGAGAGTGTGGGGATGCTTGACCTTGGGAAGTGGACCCAAGCAAAGTGGAACCAAGCAAAGCTGATCCTAAGACAGTAGCACTCACAGGGGTGTGGGGAAGTATGGTCGATGAGTTGTCAAGACTAGGAACTCCCCGTAGAATGGGAGGGAGATTTAGCAAGCGTCTGGAACGACGGGGGTTCTGTGGGTCCCCTATGATGTCCAACTAGCAAGGTGGATGTGTGCAAGTGGTGATGAGAGAAAATGAACAAGAGATTTTGTATAACTTGGACCTTCACAATATATCTCACAATCATATGTAATCACAAGAACATCATACATAAATCAATTGATAAAGAAGCATACATGTGGGTAGGTGGATTTTGTCCACGTGGGAGAACAAAGAAAACAAATGCTCGTATCCTAAAAGACGTAATGTCCTTCCTTTCAAACAACGCTGGACCTTCCAATGGCACTCAATAGTGGGGTCTGAAGCCACCGGAAGAGGAACTAGTGAAGGATGAAGTAATCAGTTATAATGAGGGGTAGAGGGTGCATATCCCGAAAGAGTTGGTGATATTTCCCAATAGACACACAAAATCCGATCAAGGTGCAATTGTAGCCCACAATTGCCACCTGGGTAGATGTCCTAAAATTTGGTCACTAGGTACCTCGGTCAAAGTGCAACATTTAGATTTTCGGCCTCAGAAATGGGTCACGGGTTGGATCCCGTCCAAGAGATGGGTGCCTCAAGGGGGGACGCACAGAACAACCAGACCTCGGCCTTCAACCCTTCACCGGTATCTCCCTGCCTTATGGTGTTAGGAACACTTGACTTGGAGGATTTAAAGTTCCCTATTTGACAACTTCTATTGTTTGAAGATGTGAGAACTAGATAACAAAGAGTTATTTGGATGCCTATCCCCGAAATCCTACCTAGACTAAAAAATTTCTTTTGGCACCTCCTGTGGAGGAAAACTTAGTGAGTTTCTTAGAATTTTTTTAGGTGTGGTTGTTTGAGAGATTTGGGGTGTGAGCCAATCTCATTGAAATTAAGTGGGAATGGAGAGTTTCGTCAAGAAAAAGTTGGGGTGTTCCGGAATCCCTTTGGAGGAAACTTACTTTAATCTCCACGTTTCGAGATGAAACTGAGTGAGTAGTGACTTTGTGTGTGAATCAAGTGAAAGTGTGCCAATATTTTTAATAATTTAGGTGTCACCTTGCTGCATGTGGACTTCGCTTGGTCCTTATAAGTCTTGATTACCTAATTAACTAAATGTCATTGGTACAACCTTGTAGAATTTTAAAGTCCATAGGAAACTTACATGTGGACATGTGGGTCCTTACTATTCCTTTAACTCCCTAATGTGATTTAATGTCATAAAGATTTGAAACTATCCTAGATTGTGGACATGTGGGCATGTATGGGCCCGTTATAAAACCTTAAAACTTCCCTAGTGATTTAATCTAAGAAAGTAAATTTCAACACTATCCTATCTTTGTAGCATGTGGGCATGTATGGGCCCGTTACAATCTTTAAGATGTGTTTGAGAAAATAAACTAAGAGGAGTCCCGACGGGGCTGTTGTCCTCTCCTAAAGATTTTATTTTTTTTAAGGGAGATGAAATTTTCCTTCAACCTCTTTCTGATTCTCAAGATCGCTTTGGGGCGCGAGAGAAGAGCATACTCAACGATTGATATCTAATTTTTGGTCCCAATGCAAGTTTTATATGTGATGTAGAATGATTCCAACTTAACTTTAGTCAAAGCAAGCCATCCATGTGGAAAAATGACAAAAAAAGAGGAAAAGTTATGATTGTAACCCCTAAGTGCCTATGTGTTTGATTAATCCCTTTATATGGAGAGGGCATGTAAGTGTGGTGCAGATTACAACATGCATGAAATCAATTTTAAGAAGGCTATGGGCCCTCCACAGATCACAAAAAACCTTACAATGTGTAATTTTCTAAGCAGATGTTGTTAGAATATATAAGATGGTGTGCTCATTTTACCATTGACGTTACCCTCGTCACCCAACCACAGGTCGAAGCCTCTCTCCGAGCACCTTAACCTTGACCTGAGAATTCGTCCAGAAGCAAACCCTAGGCTAGATAGCCAAACAAAGAGCAGCACATCTCTCCCCAAGGATAGTGCATCACAAAAAGCTGATCAGATAGTTCAAACCCTAGCCAAGAGATATCCAAGCCAAATACTGAAACTTGTTGCTGCTGCAGCTGCACCTGCAACCCTCCTCCAAACCTGCGCACCAGTTGCAACTGCAGTGCGCACCAACTGGGAAAACTGCAGTCCTGAGATGTGACAAATGAAAAACTGGTGCCCTGTATTTATAGTAATCTTGCCAGTTTACTGGGGCCGACTTCTCCTTCTGGGTATGTGTCTGTTCAGTATATTATTATTAATTATGGCCAACTTCTTCTCTTGGAGGCTAATAGCCTAATATAAATTATATTCTTGAGCTGACAAGGCTTCTAGGGTTATTAGCCAATTCATTAGGGTTTCTCTTGCTTCCCGGAGTCTTCTATTCTCGTCAGGTTCACACATAGAGGTAAATACCTCCCGCAGCTACCATAATATTAACACTCCCTCCTAGATAGAGAGGTATTTACAGGTAATGGACTTGAGCACAAAACATACCATTTACCCGGTAGCATCAATATAGTCATCTAGACTATTTCATGACTAGATCATGAGCATCACCATCACTTATCAGCTGCATCATCTCTCGAAACCATATTTCATCTGAGTAATATGATGCTGGATAAGTCACTCTCACCATGGAGTGATACAAGAGGAGTAAAAGCTCTGAACTGTTTTTCGTCTGGAAAATCTCTGTTCATCATTCATCTGAATGATCATCTCCAATAATCTGTTGATAGTCTTCAAGGCAATTAGAACAAGGATAGAACACACCTATGTCTATTCATAGTCGTACACAACTACAATCCAGTGGTTAACTACCACATCAAGTAACAAACAAGTACTTGATCAACAACATATAGTTGCGAACAGTGAAACACATTCACCACAGTAGTCCTCATTTACTGTCATATAGTCTTCATAACAAACATCTGAGAGCATCCTGCATAGAAACAATGTTATGATAAAAACTGTATCATCTGGGTCAATCTTTCACTCACGTCTATGAGATCTGAAAGAATAGCTGCCACCACAGTAGTCTTCATCTGCATAGAAACAATGTTATCATAAAAACTGAATCAACTGGGTCAATCTTTCACTCACGTCTGTGAGATCTGAAAGAGTGTCTGCCCTCAGTATAGAATATCAACAATGATTATCTGGGCCAATATTTCACTCACGTCTGTGAGATCTTGAAAGAATGTCTTCCCTCAATATATAACATCAATAATAATCATCTGGGCCAATATTTCACTCACATCTGTGAGGTCTGAAAGAATGTTTGCCCTCAACATAGAATATCAATAATAGGCTATCTGCCCCATTCTTCTCAACCGAGGAAGAAGGATTGTTTCTGATTTCTGAACCTGGACCGTTTCTCACCCTGGGCCATTCTTCCGACACTAAAAAAAGTGTAACCTGGAGAGAATGAGTATGCCCTCGAGAAATGCTTGGACAATTCCTTACCCTGGTCCATTCCTCCGACACTAAACAAAGTGTAACATGGAGGGAATGAGTCTGCCCTAAGGAATGATTGTCCTGGACTATTCCCCACCCTGGGCCATTCCTCCGACACCAAACAAGGTGTAGCCTGGAGAGAATGAGTCTGCCCTCGAGGAATAACTGTCCCTGATTGCTG
>ML791789.1:227172-284295 GCA_009831015.1 Picea engelmannii
AATCCAAAGCACATTCATTCTAGAGGTGATATGAATGGCTAAGTGCAATGGTGCTAGCATACTCTTGATGAGGAAAGAGGATCCTCCAAGAGAATATCAACAGCATAACAATACAAATGAATTCCTTGAAAATGTAGTGCACCCAATTGATTTGTACCTTGAAGGGGGCGGCACCTCCGCTCGAGGAAGATGAATCGCCTATTGGTAGTCGTCGAAGGATTTGCGCGAAACTATCCATTATCTCGTTCGTCTGTTGAGTGAGAGCTTCCTTAAGCAACATTTTGAAAGGATCTCTTGTCCCATCATATTTATTTTCTCCCACCATGAGAGGTCGCTTGGGCATGCAAGAGATTTTGTCCTCAAGAGAAACAGGCTCGAGACCCAATTCTTTGTACCCTGGCCTCGTTGGGGACATGCATTAAGACGACAAGGAGCAGACCACTCTGGTACCACTGATCCAGATTTTATGAGCAGAACAAAATGAATACAAATTATTAAAATATGCTTAACACAGAATAACAGAGATACAGTAAAACTGGTTTTCTATTCAATAAGGAAATAAGTTGAAACTGTAAAAATGCAGCAAAAAACAAGTTTGTTGGAATGGTGGCAGCTTATCTCCGAGAAGAGATGTGACGACTGCACTCATTTGCAAAAAGATGATTAAAATAAGGCTCTGAAGGATATTTTAGAATAAAAAGGAATGTCAAAAACCCTAGACATCCAAAAACCTAACTCTAGGAGATGAAACACCAAAAGTCATGTGGGCCCCGTTTGGGTAAGTTAGTACATCAACTTCCCGGGGTTGTAACTTTTACATATGATCTCAGTTTTAGGTACACGATAGCCCGTTGGAAAGGTATCGTCAAGGAGACTCATTTTGGGGGTTGAATAAAAGCCTTTGGCTATTATTGAGAATCTCGATCCCGAAAAACCTTCAGTTAGGCCCTCAGAATGGCCCCGGAAGTTAAAAACTACTAAAAATAGTAAATTGCCAAAATTGCTAGAAAATTGTTTTGAGCAAGTTGGAAAAGGTGGGTGGCCACCGATATCCACCTAGATCAGAAATATCAGATTGTAAGAAGGTTTTGGAGAGAATTTGGAATTAGGGTCCTTAAGGTTTAGTAATCTATAGATGGATGGTGGACTTTGACCCACCCAGAGAAGCACTTGGATTAATGAAGGCTTGGGCCATCTTTCCAAGCTTACCTCTGGCCTTTTGGTTGAAGGAGGCATTGGAATAAATTGGTATCAAAATTGGGATATTCGTTGGCATTGAACTGGGATGGGATTGAAAACTTGACATACGGTGAACCTAGATAGGTAGAGGTTGACCTACGCGACGGGCTAGTTAGTAATGTAGATTTGATTTATGGAAAAAATATATGGCATCAAAAAGTGAATTACTGGAAATTTCCCTTCAAATGCTACTCCTACCATGAAGTAGGGCATATTCAAGCACAATGCACTAAGGTTCAATGGTTTCCAAAACAACATGTTAAAAAATGGATTAAGAAGGATTCTTCGGTCAGAACTAAAGTTTGTCAGCCTCTGCAACAAAAAGATATAATGGACGGAGCTTTGGTGACGAAGGAGGACATTGGCGATCAAATGTCAAGTCCTCTTACAAAATCAGTCTTGACAAATGCAAATACTGGTAAGAATTTGGTTTATTCCCCTCCCTTTAATTTTTTATGTTGATGTTGATGAATTTCAGAAGTCCCTCCATGGTCCCTTTGCTCTTGTTTCTTCCTCTAGCCCTAATTGTGGCCAAGCCTTTCCCGATTCCTTTGATACGATGGATTTCCCCACTTAATATCCTTGTCTCATCTCTTCCACTTCCCCCCCCTTTGTCGTCCTGTGTTGTTTCATCTTCTTACGATTCCCCTCCTCCTCCAAGGCTAAGGAAGAGCCCTTAGCTCCTTCTCCTCAAGGAGTAGTCTCATCTCGACTCCCCCACTCAAAAGAGAATACCAGCTAAGATCATGCCATGGGGTGAAGGAGATCATCCCCTCCATAGGTGGTTTGGTCCTAGACCCTGTCCAAACAAATCCCTTTGAAATAAAATCACACCTCCTTAAGGCTCAATCCTCCTCAACCTCATTGAGAGTCTTAATCTGGATGTTCCTCTGATTCAAGAGACAATGTGTGATGGTTCCAAAGCCAGGGCTTTGCTGAAAAGCAGACTAAAAGGATGGTCTTTCTATACTGTAGATGTTGAAAAAGACCATCATATTTGCAGAATTCAGAGTTCATCCGGTCTTGTAAAAGACCCCTTTTTTCCACATTTCCACCATTGTAATAAATGTCCTAAGTATGAGATATTGAAAAAGGCTACTGGCCACCCAAGACTAGGAATGAGCACATACTTCATAGTGTTTTTTTCTACTTGTTAATTATTTTTTTGCTTGCCTTAGTGAGCGATTAAATAATTTCTAAGTTTTTTCACTCAGAAGACTTGCTCCAGAGCCTTGTAGGTATGCTATCATATAATAGGGTAAGAGTAATCTAGCTTGATTTATCTTACTCCTTCTTTACTTCATAGACTCTTCAATGCATGCTTTATTTTCGGTTAAATTTAACATGCGTTTGTGAGTTGTGTGTGTAGGGAAGGCCTTTAACAATTTTGTGCAGGATTGAAGTGTATAGTTATAGGTTCCTCAAGGTGAAGGATTGACAGGTGGTGGTTTCCATTGTCATCGTCCAAAATATTCTAAGATCAAGCCCCCTCTTCTTCATACCAAGAGAACTCCATAGCCCAAAGTTCCAGGCTCAGACGAAAGCTCCAGAAAACTGATAAAATCTCTTTTCCTCATTCTTTTCTTTGATTGCATGCAAGATTAGAGCAAGTCTATATTTCATTCTTAAACATATAAAGTTTGCATGCATGGTTTGCTGGATCTAGGCTGAAATTTGTCAATTTTTAAAAGAATAGATCTAGGCAAGTTTAGGCATTTTCTTGGTCTTTTCATCTATAGTCTAGATCAAAGTTTGTGCTTAGTTTTAACTTATTTATCAAATTGTTTAGAGGTTTTATGTTTGTTGTCCCACAACATCAAACACAAGTCACTAAAAAAAGCCTAATTTAGCTTTGTTTTAAGCCTCAAAAGGCCCTAAAATTTATACTTTTTTGCCTTAGAAAATTTTTCTAAAAATTTTGATAATTTTTTTTTATCGTTTAGAACTCTTTCTTATCATATTCTAACTTGATTTACTTGTTGTTTTCTTGCAGTAAATACATGTTCAAGAGGAGATCCTGCCAGTTTTGGGCAAAATCAAGGCTCCCGGGGATCGTGGGGGGTTGTGACTTCGTCAAAACGAAGTTTCCTTATTTTCTCTTTTCTTCTTGTATTCTTCTAAACGATCCAATTATAAGGATCCCTCCTTTTATAAAAGAGCTCAAAGCTCAAAGAGAACATTGGTTCTCCGTTGCAATAGTGCAATAAAAGCGGGCCCTTTGTGCCTAGTTTCTTCATCCCCTTAGGGGGATTTGTGTTGTGGGTTGGTTTTATCCTTTTTGAGTTGTGCATGCTAATAATCTAGTAATCAAATACACAATTCAAATGTATCAAACACACTACAACATTCTAAGTTTTATGCATGTTAACCATTTCTCAAATTTTCATGCATAGTTAACTTTTCTTCAAGTATTTTCTTTCTTCAATAAGTTTTGCAACAATATTCAATTTTCCAAAGTATCTAGTAAATCTATTCTCAACTATAAAGCAGTGTACATAAAATTAACTGTTGCAATTTTATCTTTACACTTTCAAGTGTTTGTGCAAGTGCTTCATTATCAAAGCAGGGTGTGTGATCTATCTATTTCATGCTTTTATCAATTAATTGAACCTTGCTAGTTTAATAGGGCAATCCATTAATATTGTGAGTTCATTGGGAGTAAAAAGCCTAAAAGTGACCTGTGAAGTAAGGTGGGCCCTCTCGAGACCTGGCTTCCCACTTGTTTTGGACATCCAACACTTTTAGTGAGTTTACTGGTGAGACCATTGGGTTTCGGTAAGCACTTAGCAAGTCCAAGCAGAGAACAAGCTTCCTAAAGGGGCCAAACACTCTTCATTAATTAAATACAAAATTTACCTTAATAAAATCTTCGATCTACACTACCCACGACTCCTTTTAAGGCACTGGCTAAAAAAGCACTATCAATTTACTTTATGTGAGCAGTTATACTTATGCATGTTGTCCAATCTTCTTTTATGCTCTTGAATATTGCAGATGTTGTATCCTTTTGATGTATGAATGTTTCATGAGCAAGGTATTCTTGATGATGATAAATGCTAAGTGGTGAATGGTTTGATTTTATTTCAAGCAAAAAATTTCTAGATTAAAGTGTTTTTCTTTCTTGGTTTAGAAAAGCCTTAGATTTGTTTTATAGGGACTACCCCCCTTGGCTTTGCTAGGAGTTGGCCTAGATGGACGAGTTGAGGATCAGGTGACACAACCTTGACTCGAGACTTGCCCCCAAGGACACACCAAGTGGATTGAAGGTTTCTTCCACGATAACCCAGGTGTATATTAGGACGACAACAGGGCTCAAACCCTAGGAAGGGCCCACAAAGTGGGTTCTTCTCAACTTTGTTCAGTAAATGTCACCTAGCTAACATCAAACCGGTTAAGTTGGTCCTGACATGGAGAAACCTATGCTCAAGAGATGAGGCGGTGTCTAAAAGGTTGGAAAGATTCCTGGTCTCATAGGGCCTTTTGAGCGAAGGGTTGGTGATTAATTCAAGTGTATAGGTCGTAGGACTGTTCAACCATTGGCCTATTGTGCTCTCGCTCTCCTCGACAAATAAAACCACCTCTTCTTTGTTTAAGTTAACTCGGTGTGGCTTGCGGAGAAGGATTTTCAGGCTCTGATCACAAACTTGTGGGTACATCTCACTCCCACGGGAGGTGTTTATTTTATGAGCCAATTCGCAAAGAATTTGGATAGAGTTAAATTGTCACCAAGTCCTAGCTTAAGTAGAACCAAGAAAAATCCAAAACAAAGTTGAGGTCAGTTGAAGGAAAAATCACTGACTTATACAAGATCTTGGACGATGGCTCCATCTCTGGTTCGCAATTGATGATGTTAAAATCCCTTGAATACAATAGACAAGAGATCTTAGCCAAAGAAGAACGAACATGGAGACTTAAAAGTATGGTGGTTTGCCTAAAAGTTGGGGATGGTTCGATAACGGACAGGAAAAATGTGAATACCATTTGGGAAAGAAAGACGACTGATGGTTCGATAATCATTACCTTTGAAGAGAAGGCCACAAAAGGAGTAAGCCACTTCCAAGCTCTTTTCCAAGCCCCCGATGGTTGCTCCATTCAAGAGATTCTTCAAGTGGTGTCTAATTATCTCCCAGTAATCATGGAGGAAATGAATCTCTCTTTGGGGGAAGAGGTAAAGAAGACCGAGTTGTTCGCCACTCTTTATTCCATGCAAAAATGGAAGAGCTCGTGTCACGATGGGTTCACAGTAGAGTTCTTCACAAGATTCTATGATCTTATAAAGGAGGATCTACTGAAGGTCGTAAAAGAATCGCAAGTTTTTGGTAAGGTGAAAGGCTCTTTCAATTCTAGCTTCATAGCCCTAATTCCCAAAACCTGGGATGGTGCATCCTTTTCGGGACTTTAGGCGCATTTCCCTCTGTAATGTCATATACAAAATCATTGTGAAAGTGATTTCCAAACGTCTTAGACCAATCCTCGGTGACATAATTTTTGAAGAACAATTAGGGTTCTTAAGACATTATCAAATCCATGATGTAGTCGTGATAGCTCAAGATGTCCTTCACTCGATGTAATGTTCCCAAGTGGTTTTGCTTGGAACATTTTAAGTTTTTATGTTTTATGGTTGTGGTATTTTCAAACAGTTTGTGTGTTTGCCTTCTAAAGTGTGCTAGGATGGTTTATTTGAGTTTTACAGCACATAAATGATAGGAGCATAACAATAATGGATACACAATTAGATGCAATACAATAGATAGCCACAAATACCTCAGATATGTTTTTATTTATGAGGAATAGCTAACCTCCATACAATAGAAGAGCACATTAGGATCATAGATAGAAGAATAATGGGTGTGGCTAACAATGCCTCCAAAATACAATATATGGATGAAGATATAGGCTTCCAAAAGCCTCCCCAAGATGAATACCAAATATCTATAAGATCTGACTCTTTCCCTTAGTTGTAGATACTGTCTTCTTTAGCACAATGCACCCTCACTAGCTGTAGCAAGACAAGAATTTGGCCTCCAAGAAGATGACCTCTAACTCACTGAAACCAACTACCAAAAAGTAGATCAGGGGATAGAAAACCCCTATGATGAATCTCCAAGCTGTTGGGAGAGATCTTCCCCTCCAAAACACAAGATCCCCTATGAATAATGCACCCTCCTTAAAATAAATGTGCCCTATTAGAAGATAGAATGGATAGGCTGAAGAATCCTCTCAAATACTGATTCAAAAAGGCGCCTTGGTGATAGCTAATACTTCTTAAGTGAGTTCTCTCTCAGATCCAATGTCTACAATCCTCCACGAAACTCCTCTCTCATGAACAATGTGCCCTAGCTCTGCAGAAAGACTCCAAAATTGCGCCTTGCCTCCTCAATTGCTTCTGAAACTGAGTGGAACTAAATTATAATGGTGAGGGAGGAATCTTTCACCTCCTTGGCCAAGCTTGGAATAGAAAAGGTGGAATCTTTCACTACCGAGCTGATCTATAGGGTTTGTTCAGTCAAAACCCCCAAGTATCATGGGTTCTCTAGCAAGAAGTCAGACATCAAAATGATTATCAACATAATGAGAGAATAGAAGCCCCTTTCTCTGTTTTATCACCCCTGTTGATATTTTCTCTCCAAGTGACTTTTACTTTACCTTTAATATTCCTTAATAAAATCACTTTATTAGTTAATTAACCTTTTTTCCTCTAAAAAGTGATTTATTTGTCCTTATGGCTTCTCCGACCATTGAAAGTCACTTCTCATCATCCTATCCTGGAGCACTCTTCCTCCCAATTCCGATGAGCTATTACACTAAGAGGTTTCTTCAAGTATTATGCCCAAAATGACCTCCTTAGTGAATTTAATTAAAATATGCTCCATAATAACTCAAAATTACAAAAATCGTCGGAATGCAACGAAACCAAAGACAAGTTGTATGGAATGGATCCTGATGATGAAATATGATGAACGATGCAAGTTGGGCCTATTAAAACCTCTCAATATCTCTTGAACTCACTATCACCCCCATCTCGATACTTGGATAGGCATCCCACTCTGTAACATAGAGACATAAAAAAATGGGGACATTACAATCCTCCCTGCTTGAAGATTATTTTCCCTCAAGAAATAACTGAATCAATATATATATATGATACCAGGGTCCCATATCCACATGTGTGACATGAAGTATGCTCCCCTCAAGACATGGCCCCTCCAAGTGCTCACCACACATGACACCCAAATGCTCCTGATGAGTAGAATGATCATGTGTAATATATCCTCAGTCAACTCCTCAAGCAACTGCTCCACTTAGATTTCAACTCCATCAAACTATAGACTACCAAGCACTCCAATCCCTGGATCCCAAATCAAGATGTGAACTGTAGTGCCCCGCATAGTATAGTCATGTAAGACCTCAACACCAAGAGTCTCTTGAAAACAACACTCGAACTCCACCAAAAATGATTATGACCTCCATGACCATACCAAGACCAACATGGCCTCCTTCGTCTGAATGTGTTTCCAGCATAGTGAGGTGATACAAGACCTTAGCAAATCACCAACAAGTGACATGCTCCCCTCAAAACTGAAGCTCAATGGAAAATCAAAATGATTTTCTCCTACAAGGATCCACTCACCTCCATCAGTCAATGAAATGCCTAGCCTTGTAATCCCAGGGTACCACACTAATATATGAAAGGGACCATCACGTTGATGTTGCACCACTCTGATCGTGACTGCCTACCCAATGTACACATACTGGATCCCCCACTCCTAGATACTCATGTTAAAATACATGTAAGGATTGGGCCTGCTATCAAGAAGTCGAACCTGTAAAGGTATCCCTATGGAATCAAAGTCTGCAAATCCACCACCATACTCGATCGCGAGTATCAAAAGAGAGAAATTGTCTCACCATATAGAATAAATCCCAACAATCCCTCTCAAGACAATCTAAGAGTGAAGTATGTTGCTCGCTGGCACAACCCGAACTATCATAAGGTGAAGCAAACTACCGACCAAATAGATTCCTAGATCCCATGGAAAACTTGGAAGTTCACCACTTCCAATCCCCACTAATTGTTGTTGTGCCATACTGATAACTATCAGAATCCCTCTAGGCCAATCTTTTGCCCCCCCATCCTCATCCCAATGAAAATTTGAACTTATAACAACCTCTGAGATATCCTCTATCTCACGGCTTAAGTTACTCTCCATCACACCCAAGGCCTCATCTCTCTGTCTCTAGTGATCCTCCCCTATCCCGTCGTATGTAATAAAGTCACTCCTGTCAGGAGGTCTCTTCCTACCAACTCTTCATGTCCCCCACCATTGTCTATCTCCATCTATGTTGTTGTCAATGAAAAAAATATTGGAAAAGGCTAATAGAAATAGTTGTAACTGTCTGTAGGATTGGGAAGTATCATATGCTTTGGTCAATCCCAAGGAGTTGACCAAAATATCATCCATCAACATCCAAGGTGAATAGTCGCTTGGATTCCACACTAATCTCATGTCCTCATGTACAACGATAGGTAACTCATCACTCATATGACCATTGCTACTGAGAATGTGGTCTCCATAGTCAACCAAATATGTCTTCTCTCCACAATCCAATGTGTCCCTCTGAATCCCACTATACACCTATGCATGCCCCTGTGAACTACCTCTCATTCTCATATGCCCATGTATACTCATGCAAGCTCTTGTATCCTCCTGCATCATCATGTATACAAGGTGTACTACTGATTCAACCTCTACATGGATGTCAACCAATCCTAGAGCCCAAATGGATGTGTCCTCATAACTACCCCTGGATTTGGAATCCCCCGATGCATGTGTATGACCAACTGTCTCAAAACCCCTCATGAAGGGTGGTCCCTGTGACACCTGGACACCCTCTAGCATCTTTTGGTCATATCTCTCTATAACAATCAGGGTATCCCTCATGCACCTCCATCACCTAGCACTCCTCTACCAACCCACCAACATCCTCTGGCGAACTAGTTGGAGTAACCATCTAACTCTCTGTCGAGATAGATGTAGTGGATCCCTGACTAGTCTCCTCAAGGAGCTCCTCTAATATGGACCCTGATTCCTGAAGGGTTGTCTATGCACCTTCCAAGAATCCCCATGTGCTCACCAACTCATGAGTGAGTCGGTCCACCTCAATCTTCTTCTCCCTCAGTGCCCTGTGGTACATCTCGCCAACTTCCAAGAGTTAATCTCTATCGATAAGTAATTGTTGGTAGTCATTCCTCATCATATTCACTCTCTCCTCGAGTGTATGTAAATCATCAAGGGAAAGCTCCCCATCTGAGCTAACATGTGCCATCGAGACCCTCCAACAATATCCTACTACCAAAGTGTGTGTATCATCCATGTGTCTAATGGCTTCCATGATCATGTCCTCATGGACTCTCAACTTTCCTGTCAAGTGTCGTGACTCATGATCACAATTCTACTGAGGTGTTACCTCATGACTCTCACTGCTAATGTCAATAGTGGAATACCCAACAACACACTCCTCAAGAGATAAGGTGTTGAACTTCCCACTATCCTCTGTGCTATTGAGTCCTCCTGTATGCTACTACACACCATCACCAACTGCTACCTCTATCTGAATCGCATTGTATCATGTATGTGAAGTTGTATCCTCATGTGCGGTCAATCTATTAATGTCATCTGCACATGGATCCCATACAGATTTGTCCATACATGTGAAATGGTCATCCTGACCAACAAGGAAAGTATCCACGTCACTGTAGACTGGCCCCAGAAGTAAGTATCCCATTGACATGTAGATCTCCCAAACCTGATCTATGAATAGAATCCTCAAAAGAGGTTACTCAGTCTCCCCATTCTAATAGGTATGTATATAGTCGTATGTCTCCAAGTCATGCCTCTCCTCCTGGGCCTGCAGATCCATATGTCCCTTGTGTTCAAATGGTACACAAGACTCCTCTACCACATCCAGAATGTCACTGAGATCCTCTTGTGTCATGTCTATCATAAATGTTTGAGAAGGTAAGGACTGTGTCACGCTCAACTCCATGGGAGGCTCATCAATCCTCATTCCTAACTCCCTAGAAGTCGTATCAACATCTAGAGTTAGATCACTCAATCTATGATCCTCAACATGCCTAGATGCTGGCACGGACGAATCCTCACAAGTATCACCACTAAGGTAAAGTGTTGAATCCTCAACAATGTCTAATCGGAAAGTTGAAGTATATGTGCCATCATCATGTCCATCCAATTGTCCATCAAATGCGTATGTGTCACTAACCTCATCAGACTACTCTAAATAGGAATCTATGGTTACATCCTCATGTATCTCCTCATCCTCACTATCATAGTGCACCTCAACAATGTGTACCTTCCCCTTGCCCCTACATCTATGTTCTGGCTCGCAAGGCTCTTTAAAACTGTAGCAAAGTTCCCTGGTCATAATGGGTGTAGGCTCAATCTGTGACCCTATCAATCAACTAATTTGGTGGGGTGTATCCGCTTTCCACCATTCTCTAATATTATGTAGTTGTGATATCCACTCATATATGCCTTGCCTCAGTTTTTCCCGAAGCTTTTCTTGGGTATCCATCCTCTTATCCCACTACTTGCTCACTTGCAATTTGAAATTTTTCTAAGCATGCGCCAATCCCCATCGGCTGGGAGGATTTAATGCTCTCATACCACTGTAATGTTTCCAAGTGGTTTTGCTTGTAATGTTCCCAAGTGGTTTTGCTTGGAACATTTTAAGCTTTTATGTTTTCTAGTTGTGGTATTTTTTTAGACAGTTTGTGTGTTTACCTTATCAAGTGCGCTAGGATGGTTTATCTGAGTTTTGCAACACATAAATGATAGGAGCATAATAATAATGGATAAACAACAAGTTGCAATACAATAGATCTGGACCACAAATAGAAGAATAATGTGTGTGGTTGAAAATGCCTCCAGAATACAATAGATGGATGAATACATAAGCTTCCAAAAGCCTCCCCAAGTTGAATACCAAAGATCTATAAGATCTGACTCTTTCCCTTAGATGCAGATGATGTCTTCTCTAGCACAACGCACCCTCATTGGCTATAGCAAGCCAAGAATTCAGCCTCCAAGAATATGACCTCTAACTCACTGAAACCAATTGCCAAAAAGTAAATCTGGGGATAGAAAACCCCTATGATGAATCTCAAAGCTATTGGGAGATATCTTCCCCTCCAAAATACAAGATCTCCTATGAACAATGCGCCCTCCTTAAGAGAAATGCACCCTACTGGAAGATAGAATGGATAGGCTGAAGAATCCTCTCAAATATTGATGCAAAAAGGTGCCCTGGTGATAGCTAACACTTATGAAGTGAGGTCTCTCTCAGATCCAATGTCTACAATCCTCCACAAACNAAGAGAAATGCACCCTACTGGAAGATAGAATGGATAGGCTGAAGAATCCTCTCAAATATTGATGCAAAAAGGTGCCCTGGTGATAGCTAACACTTATGAAGTGAGGTCTCTCTCAGATCCAATGTCTACAATCCTCCACAAACTCCTCTCTCATGAACAATGCACCCTAGCTCTACAGAAAGACTCCAAAATTGTGCCTTTCTTCCTCAACTGCTTCTGAAACTGAGTGGAATTGAACTATAATGGTGAGGGAGGAATCTTTCACCTCCTTGGCCAAGCTTGGATCACGAAAGGTGGAATCTTTCACCACCGAGATGACCTCGAGGGTTTGTTCAGTCAAAACCCTCAAAACCCCCACGTATCATGAGCTCTCTAGTAAGAATCCATACATCAAAATGATAATCAACATAATAAGAGAATATAAGCCCCTTTCTCTCTTTTATATCCATGTTCATCTTACTCTCCAAGTGACTTCTACTTTACTTTTACTATTCCTTAATAAAATCACTTTATTATTTAATTAACCCTTTTTTCTCTAAAAAGTGATTTATTTATCCTTATGACTTCTTCGGCCACTGAAAGTCACTTCTCATCATTTTATCATGTAGTTCTCTTCTTCCCGATTCCGTTGAGCTATTACACTAACAGATTTCTTCAAGTATTATGCCCAAAACGACCTCAGTGAATTTAATTAAAATATGCTCCATAATAACTCAAAATTACGGAAATCGTCGGAATGCAATGAAACCGAAGACAAGTTGTGCATAATGGATCCTGATGATGAAATATGATGAACGATGCAAGTTGGGCCCAATAAAACCCCTCAATATATCCTGAACTCACTATCACCCCCATCTGGCTACTCTGGCAGTCATCCCACTCTGTAGCATAGAAACATCCAAAAATGGGGACATTACACTCGGTCAAAAAATCCAACTAGTCTGCAACCGTATTAAAATTGTATCTCTCCAAGGCCTATTATCGGGTGAAATGGACCTTTCTCCATCTTGTTCTAATTCAAATTGGGATGGAGCTCCCGATTGTCAATTGGATAATGGGATGCATCCAATTTATTTTATTCATCATCTTGATTAATGGAGCCCATTTTAAGTTCTTTCAGGCGACTAAAGGGCTGAGACAAGGATGTACCCTATTGCCTTTCCTCTTTCTTATTATACTTGAAGCTCTAAGTAAGCTAATTTCAGAGGCAAGAAGAGAAGGGGAAATTAGAGGTTTAAAAGTCTCTAACCGTGAATCTATTTCCCACCTTTTTGTGGATGATGTTCTTTGTTGCTCAAGAGGAAGCCTTAGGGACCTCTATGTTGATATTGTGGTAGTTCCAGGAGGTATTAACCTCTACGTATAACCTTTGATGAGACTAGAATATTTTGGGAAACAAGAGAAACCCTAAAACGTTGGATAATAACCCTAGAAGGCAAGTCGGCTCAAGAGAATAATTAATATTGAGTTATTAGCCTCCAGGAAGAGAAGAACCCAGTGACATGAGTTGGAGCAGTATAAATAGAGGGTGCTATAGCTCATTTGTAGCCACTCACTCTCACAACTGCATAAGGACAAGTGTTGTGCATGACTAGAGGAGAGCTGCAATAGTGACTTGGTATTTGGTTATGGTTTGGACTTTCTGCCTTTGTTATGGTTTGGAATCTCTGCTTGGTACGCTAGATTTGGAGAGTAGTATGCTACCTCAGTTGGTTATTGGTTCTAAGGTTTTCTTCCATAATCATTCTATCTATCAAGGTTAAGGTGCTCGAGGGTGGCCTTTGTGCCTATGGTTGGGTGACAATATTGAGATATTGTCTATGGTGAAACGAGCACACTTGTTATTTCTAATGAATTATGGGCCCATACTATCTTCGGACAATCTAACCACTGGAAGTTAGATTGGGAGGATTTGCTTAGTTGCAGTCAACATTTTTGTTGCAGCAATGAAACCCTAACCCTCGTGTTGAGGCACCTTAAGTGAAACGCTTGACCTAATTCCTGGATAACCTAGTGCGCCCTAGCCTAGCACACCTCCTGGTACTCTTAGCAAGCCAAGATGTCAAGTTTGAGTTTTTGGTCAAAGTCAAAGGTTGACCAAGTCAAAGCAGTCATGACTTACTCTATGAAGTAAAAAATCAAGCTAGAAGAGGTTTCTAACTTCAAAGCATGGAAGACAAGGATTGACCCCATCCTTTCCAATAATAAAGTGTTGGATATCGTGAAAGGCAAGATCATGGAAGCACAGTTTGAAGCAGGAAAATAGAAGGAACCTTAGAACATGGCAGTCATGAAGAAAGTGTATGATATGACCAAGAGAGATCTACTGAAAGGAACATTATGAGGTTTACCAATCCTCTAGCAGCTAAATCTCTGGTCCAACAAAGTCATTCTAAGGTTTACCGTCACAGTTGGATAACAAAGGTATGTACCTATACATGTTCTTTTAATTTGTATGATTAGCATGAGTGTGTTTGCAGGGAATATACAAGGGATCTTGTCCAAAGAAATGATCTTGAATTCATTGCATTCAGAAGATCAACACACTCTCCAGGTTTGACTTGATATATCTCTGGCTGTTATGGCATTATGAACTTCTAGTCAAAGTTATAAGATGACTTTAATCAAGATCTTATAAGGTTGAGACTGTATTCTCTAACTTAGTTTTTTGTCAAGAAAACATATTGTTTTAAGTTTAAGGGACAGGTCATAAAGTATACTTGTCTCAGAAGAAAAGCAATTAAAGTGGAACAATAACAAGACTTCAGGGAGGTTATTTCATGAAGGCTATCATGAAGATGTCTTTCCAGGTACCCTGTGAAGTATGTTGACAAACCTTTGATGAATAATATTTGTTGAAGCTATCATAAAAGAAGTTTATAAGGATGACACAACGCTTGCAACAACTGCCCGATGGGAAACAATCGAAACAGATAGAAACAAACTAAAAGAGACTCAGAGGGAGTCAGACTTGGAGGAAGTCAATAATCATAAGGAAACCAAAACAAGCTTGTGACACTTTGCATAAAGCAAAGATAGATGCAAAAAACAAAAGCATGGACTCTCTCACATAGAGGTAATTGATTGCAGAATTCCAGAAACATGCAGTCTCAGAATAAAAATAAGGAAGTTCTAGATATTGCTCAGTCATGCATGAAGCCAGGATTAGGAGGGAGCTAATCCCCATGATATGATCCATTGAAGAATCCGTGAATACTATGAAGTATATGTCCATGTTCTCCATTGGAAGTAGCAACCATGATAAGCAACACATGTTCATCTTGACTCTAGAAGAAGTCTTCTTTGAAAAGAAGCCTTCAATATCCTTGGTTGTCCATCTACATTTATGTTCCTATGGCGAAAGGAAGAAGTTGGAACCTTCGGGAAGGAAGGGCATGGAATCTATAGAAGATTATATGGAATCCAACGTTGAAAAGAAACATGAGGAAGAACATGAAGATTCCAAGAAAGAAAGAAAAGCCAGAAAAACAAAATGGAACCAGTTACTATACCGAATATCATAAGACTATCAACATGATTTGAATCCACTAGAAGCAGTCAAGTAGAAGGAATGGAAGGAATTTGTTATAAAGAACAATGTATGTGAGAAATTTTGAAAAAGACTTATAAATGGAAGCATTGATAGATACAAGGCGAGATTTGGGACTAGAGGGTTCTCCCAGAAGGAGGGAGAAGACTATGATGAAAACTTGTTCCTGTTACCAGATATACCTCTACTTGAGCCATTATATCTTTTGCAATATCCATGGGTTGAAGTTTACATCAGAGGGATGTAAATATTGTTCTTCTCAACAGAGTAATTGAAGAAGAAGGATATGTAGAGCAACCTCAAGGTTTTGAGGTATACTAGAAAGAGACCCATGTATGTAGATGGAAGAAGACTTTGTATGGATTCAAGGAACTTGGTGCATAGCCTCTCATGTACAACAGAAGCATGGTGAAAACTTCCTATGACAAGGAAGTGTATTGAAATGGTTCTTCAAAAGTCTGGGATAATGGATTACAAATCCATGGAAAACTCCTATGATGACAAATCTGAAGAAGTTGAGAGACTCTGATCCAGTAGAATCGTCCCTGTATCGAGAATTGAATGGCTCGTTAATGTATTTGGAGAATACTCGACCGAATATGTTCTTTGTTGTGAAAATAGTTCTAGGTGGAACATAGCCATGAGAATTGAATAATTGCAAAGCATGCCTTGAAATATCTTCATGGGACGTTTGAGTTATGATATACAACTGCATGGATTTATCGATTCATATTGGGCAGGGAGTGCAGATGACAAAATAAGTGCTTCTTGGATATGTTTTAGTTTGATCTTTGTCGCAATATCATGGGCTAGCAGGAAATGAAAGTCTGTTGTAGTCAACACTGCATAAGCAGAGTATATTGCAGCTTGTGATGCTTGTATGGAAGTAGTGTGGCTCCATAAGCTGGTTTCTGGACTGTTTGATCAGGTGCTGGATTCGACCGCGATATATTGTAATAACCAGAGTTGTATGAAGATCTAAGAGAACCCAGTGTTCCATGACAGGTTGAAGCACATTGAGATCAAGTACTATTTTCTATGTGATAAAGTCCAGAGAGGATCAGTGGTTCTCCAATATATCTCCACTAATGAGTAGATAATAGATATTTTGGTAAATCCTCTCTCCAAGATGAAAGGTTTGTGTACTTATGGGACAAGCTAGACTTGTGGAGATGAATTCCTTATTGGAAAAGTAACAGATTACTCCCAAGGTTGGGAGGGAGCACTAACATGTTATTGATATATGGACAATCATTTTCCTATTTGAAAACTGGTCTAGGTTGGACAATCATTTTCTAGTTCGGAAAGTGGTCCAAGATTCTTGATGGACAGTCATTTTCCAGTTTGGAAAATAGTATAGGTTGGGCAGTCACTTTCCAGTTCGAAAAGTGGGCCAAGATTTCTGATGGACAGTCATTTTCTAGTTCAGAAAATGGTCCAGAATGGACAATCACTTTCCAGTTCAGAAAATGGTCCAAAATGGACAGTCATGGTCCAACAGATTGTTGATGTACCATAGACAACAATTCCCCTTTTGGATAGTGTGGGGATATGGTCTAGGACATTCATTCTCCTTGGCAGTCACTCTGAGAAGTGGTCAGGTGGAATGGTCCACTTGTGGTGAACCAAGCCGGTTAACCAGGTAAATACCCAATGTAGGTAAGACAACATGTTATAATACACAAAGGATAATATATTAAATAATGCATATGAATATGATATTATGAGATACAATAAGAATGAGGGCCTTATATACCCACGCAGGGGTGCCCTTCCATGAAGAGACATGACCTTTCATTGGGAAGGTGTATCTTCATTAATTATTCATTAACTATTATAATGTATTTATATTTATTATTATATATTATGTTCATAACATCGCCTTCCCCTTAAAAATGCTTTGTCCTCAAAGCATACTTATGGAAGACTTATCTCTTGCTCTGGCTTGTAATATCATCTCCTCATTCTTTATTCCTGAATTAGTGATCGTTGAGAGCTTGAAACGATAGGATCTTCTAAGCGTTGCGTAGAACCATCGAATTGTAAGGGAGTCTACCCACCTTAAATCAATCTTCTGCATAATGGGGCTTTTATGGGTTTCTTGTAGACAATTTAATGTATTTTGACTCCCTTGATAACTTCTACCTTGCACATCATTTGTAATTGAGGTAATAATTTTTGACATATTTGTCATTTGTTTTTGTGGATACATTGATTGGTTGAAGTATCTATTTTTGTGATTAGGATGTTTGTAAGGCATCCTTGCAACCTGATATTTACTTCGTGTACTTGTAGCTTCTTCTTGATTAACACTTGAAATTGAGTCTTCTTCATAGCCCTAGCTTGTTTCTACTTCGACATGTGAATACCTCTTTACATCAACTGAATCCTTTTGAGTTCTAAGGTTGATTGGGTCTATATTAATTGCTTTATCCACCATCATGTTTTTTCTATTTGAAGACTTCTGTAGTTCCATAGGTTCAATCATTGTCTCTTTATCTACTAATGATTCTTTATTAATAAGTTGTTCTAACTTGCCCTCTACCATCTTCTTATCACTCTTTATCTTCTTAATCTGGGTGATCATACTTTGATTATAGATTTTTAGGTGACAATTCTCTTCATCCTTCTTTGATAATTTCTTAATGAGATCGTGATTAGCTTGTTCTAACTTCTGATCCCTATGCTTCTTATATTTTGACTCGTTGAGTTGTACCGATAAATTTTGGTTATGACCTTTTAAGTAATAAATGTCTTTGTCTCTTTCCTGTAATTTTCCCTCAAGATTTTGTTTTTGTCTCTCTTCTTGTTTTTTTAGCATTTGCTCCAACCCAACTTGAAATTGTAAATTTATGTTGTGTTGTTGATAATGAATTAATTGGTTTTCTAATTCTTTTATTTTCACTTCCCAATGAGTATCACCTTGATTTTCTACTAAAATAAAAATATTTTTACAATATGGACAAAGGAGAGCTCCATTCATAAGGCCCCTTTCATACTCTTCCTCTTTTGCACAATAGGGACATTTTGCCGAAAATGTATTCTTTCTAAATGTCATAGTTCACTTCTTATTTTTCAATAAATGATAAATGTAAAAGGGGCTCTCCTCTTTAATGATAATGTTCTCCTCTTAGAATATATATATATATAATCTCCTTATACTTTATAACTAGTACCTTATGTTTTGACTTATAATAAAATTTCGTTTTATACTCTTGACTATTTGTTAGCGGTGGTTATGGCTCAACAAACGTGACCCTAAGTTTTGTGAAATACTTATTTAGAGGTAAACACACACACACATATATATTATATATGGTATGGAATACCATGGGCCAATGGTTTTCCAAAACCATGGGATCGTAAATCTCCAAAGGTAAAATAAAATATTCACTTNGTAAACACACACACACATATATATTATATATGGTATGGAATACCATGGGCCAATGGTTTTCCAAAACCATGGGATCGTAAATCTCCAAAGGTAAAATAAAATATTCACTTTTCCTCTTCTTTGAAACTTTTTCTTTTAAATTATTTTTTCTCACTTTTTAAATGACAATTAACTTAACTAATGACAAAACTGGAATATTTCCTTCAAACTTCTTGGTGTGCACTTATACTTCTTCGCGTGCACCTTAAGAAAACCTTTTCTTTTCTTTTGTTTTTTCCTTCTCCTCTTTTTTTTTTTTTTGATTTTGTGTAGAATGAATTTTTTACTTTCGCTGAAATGTGTAGAATATTTGATTTATAAATGACCAATGGCCAATATGAGGTTAAAGACCTGATTTTAGAGAAACTTTATTTTTGGCCAAAATTTGGATCGAGATGAAGCTTTGATACCATTGTGGTGAACCAAGCCTGTTCACCATGTAAATACCCAATGTAGGTAAGACAACAGGTTATAATCCATAAAGGATAATATATTAAATAATGTATATGAATATGAGATGATGAGATACAATAAGAATGAGGGCCTTATATACCCACGCAGGGGTGCCCTTCCATGAAGAGACGTGACCTTTCATTGGGAAGGTGTCTCTTCATTAATTATTCATTAACTATCATAATGTATTTATATTTATTATTATATATCATGTTCATAACACCACCTCTCCGAGCAGTCATTCTTTTGAAGTTCACAGTTGTGAGTAGTTTCAAAGAATGGTTTGATGTAGGAGGTTGCTGCAGGATAGTCATTTCCATAGGAAATGGTTCAGAAAATCATTCCTTAGGGAAGACTCATTCTCTCCAGGTTGCACTGTGAATCATGTTGGAAGAATGGCCCAGTTAGGTTGAATGGTCCAGGTTCAAAAATCAGGGATAGTCATTCCCTAGGGTAGACTCATTCTCTCCAGGTTGCATTGTGAATCGTGCTGAAAGAATGGCCCAATTAGGTTGAATGGTCCAGGTTCAACAATCAGGGACAATTGTTCTTTTATGCTTGGGAAGAATAGTCCAAACATCCCATGGTTTATGTTTAACTTTCCGAGGGCATGCTGTTCCAAATCTTGTAGATGTGAGTCGAAGAATGGCCCATATGACTCAGTTTGTATCATGAAATTGTTGATGTAGGTTGATATCATATGATATGATTTTTATGGAGAATGTATGTCTCTGGACAATAGTTGTATACTATTATGGTGGATTTGATCCACTAATAGTGATTGTGTGTCACTGGTTAGTAGTCGTGTGCTACTAGAAGTGTTTATGTACCACTGGATAGTAGTTGTATACTATTATGAATAGACACAATTGTGTTCTATGGGATAGCATTGTTCTGATTTCCATTGAGACTATCTAGCTAGATATGATGATGGTGCTCGTGATTTGATCATGAGATAGCATTTGTGGCTATGATGATGCTATCGATTGAATGGTCTATTTGTGCTCAAGACCATTGCTTTTAATACCTCCCTAGATAAAAGGGAGTTTTGATATTATGGTAGTTGTAGGAGGCATTAACCTCTATGTATAACCTTTGACAAGACTAGAATATTTTGAGAAGCAAGAGAAACCCTAAAACGTTGGATGATAACCTTAGAAGACAAGTCAACTCAAGAGAATAATTAATATTGAGTTATTATGCTCCAGGAAGAGAAGTCGGCCCAATTAGGTGAGTTGGAGTAGTGTAAATACAGGGCACTAGAGCTCATTTGTATTCACTCAGTCTCACAACTGCATAACGACAAATAGTGCGCATGACTGGAGGAGAGCTATAGTAGTAACTTGGTCTTTGGTTATGGTTTGGACTCTTTGCTTGGTACGCTAGCTTTGGAGAGAAGTATGCTACCTTGGTTGGCTATTGGTTCTAGGGTTTGATTCCAAAATTATTCTATCTATCAAGGTTAAGGTGCTTAGGGGTGGCATTTGTTCCTATGGTTGGGTGACAATATTGAGATATTGTCTACGATGAAACGAGCACACCTATTATTCCTAGCACTCTTAACTCTTAAAGGGGTGATCGACTTGTTCTATAAAGCCACTAGGATGGAAAGCAACTATGGAAAGTAAAAAATGTTAATCTTCTCCTTGTCGGATCAAGACCTCCATCACATACAAAACTTATTTCCCTTCCAAAATTCAAATATGGATTCAAGGCTCAAGTACTTGGGATTTCAGATAAAGTCGGATAATTACAAATATGTGGACTAGTTGAGGATGGTGAAGAAGGTGAAGGCCTGATTCTCGTTGTGGGTAAATTGTTTATTGTCAAGAGGAGGATGCATGGTTCTCCTTAAATCAGTGTTAGAGAACATCCTATTTTCTGGACCTCAATCGTAATGGTTCCCAAAGGAATCCTTACCAAAATCATGAAAGTAAGCTTCCAATACCTCTAGTCGAGCTCCAAGCAATCTAAAGGCATCCCTCTGATGAGATGCAAAAATATGGCTACCTCAAAATTACTGGGAGGATGGGGATTCAAGAAAATTTATACCTTTTCTCATGCCATTGTATCTAGAAGCCTTTGGCATTTAGTGAACTGTGACTCACTGTGGGGTTGCATCACAAAATCTAAATATCTGTAGGGAATTACAATCCCAGAATGGTTTAGACTCCCCATGAAGTCTCCTAAAGGATCTATAGTTTGGAAATCTCTTATGGAAGCATTTTTGTTGATTAGTCAATGGACTGCCTGATGAGTTGGTAATGGACATCGTATTCGTATTGGAAAATACCCATGGGTAGGGGAAACTGACGATTACAAATTCTCAAAACCCCTCCTTTGAGCCATTCATTCAACAAACATCTTGTTCCCATATGATACCAGAGCCTAGGTCCCCTAGCTAAGAGGAAAAATAGGATGGAAATCAACCTCATTCTTGGGACTAGAAGGAGCTGAGGCAGAGGAGTGGAATCGGTGTCTTAGACTCATAATGTCAAATTTCATCATGTTGCATGATGATGTGGAAGATTCATTGTTTTGTTCCAAAAATGCCAAAATCAGAGAGTACATAGCCAAACTTGGATACAAAGGTTGGATGGAAGACTTAGCCGTAGGGGAAAAAATGGTGGTGGGAATTTCCGTGGAAAATTAATGCTCCCATAAAGAATAAGATCAATCTTTGGTTGGCCTTAAACAATAAATTGTTTATATGGGATGTAGCCATTAAGAAGGGGTGGATTGGACCAAAATATGCGCTCCATGTGCAAAATTCAAGAAGAATGGATCTCTCACTCATTCATTTCCTATTTTTATGCAAAAAAGGTAATGAAGATAGTGCAATCCAAGTTGAAGCCCATGTGCCAATGGAACAGGACCAGCCTGGAAGATTGCTTAAATGACTGGCTTGCAGAGTTAAAAAGTACCAAGGTATACCAAGTTTCTTGGTTTCTAGTATATGGCGGGCTCATAATTCTAGTATATTTTGCGATGTCGCCATTCCACTTGAGGTTACTGCTGGTATAGTCCTAAGACTATCCAATGAGTTTATGACAAACCTAAAAGTCAAAGACCCAAGACTCTCATTGATGTCAGAGGTGGACTTTGAAGTCCCATGGGGCTTCTTCGATGGGGCATGCCAGTTCCACCCCCTCGTGTGTGGAGTTGGAATAGTCCTTTACTTGAGCCATAATCATTATTGCATGTCTGTTATGCTCCTAGGAATGGCACAAATAATAGGGATGAATTTATCGCCCTAAAGATTCTATTGGAAATTAAAATAATGAAAAAAGTGAAGAAGCTACAGGTCATGGGAGATTCCAAAGTTGTTATTCATTGGGCCAATCAAAAGTCTACAGTGTCAAATATAAGCCTCTAGCCCCTTCTCTGGGATATTAAATTGAACATAAACTCCTTCGAATGGATTTACTTCAACCACATCCTTCGTGAACTAAATGTCAAAGTGGATTGATTGTCAAAAGAGGCACTGTCTCTTCCATTTGGCGCCATAGGACTATGAATTCCTGGATGAGGAGGAGACCAACTCCATGGAATTCCAATAAAAACCCCTCTTTTATTTTTTATTTTTTATGAAAATCTCTGCAATTTTTTTGTAAAACAACAATGTATCTAATATAGCATATGTATAGACAATACAATTATAAAGTTTTGAATATAAATGATAGGATGTAAATTTTTGAACAACATTGATAGGAATTTATGACAGATATGCTAAAATGAATTTTTTTAGCAGTGAAAGCCTTTTGGTATGTAGCTTTATGTATATACAATCATATGTATTCCAGAAGCGGTCTCTTATTTGACAATTTTTTTATAAGTTAGACTACTCTTTACATTAGTTGATACTCATAAGGGTGACATGACATTTAAACTAACAAATGAATCACATATCATGAAATGTCACCTTCAAAACATGTATCTGATAACCATGAATTCTTGGGAAAATCATCCATAACAATGTTACTCAAGCTCAAACATGATTAATAATGAAACTTTTCCCCATAGTCGTGAGAGCCAATAACACATTATACTTGTTAAGTCTTTGTAAATGAAATAACAAGCTAAGCAGGCTTGACTAGGCACAACAAGGCACAATACCTACTAATGGTTTGGAGATTGAGTATCAAGCTAAGAGGACTTTACTATGGGGGAAATCCCCATGGTTAAACATGCTTGAATTAAAGTCATATCAAGATATATGACCTTCACAACAAGTCATGGTTACTAAGTGCAAGTGCCATAGGTGACAATTAATGCTATGTAATTCATTTTGTTAATTTCAATCTCGCCTATTTACATTATAAACATTATGTGATATAATAAATACTAAATAAACACTACAAGGAAAACACCTTCTAGTGGAGGTTTTTAGTGTTACATGATTGGAAATAATGATTAAAAAACCCTACATTGTTGGTAGTGGAGGTTTTAACAGATTTTCACTATAACTAAAAAATATGGGTGACCATATGTTTTTTCACGATGCGCTTAAATTGATAAAGCATACCAATGTAGTACTTATATTTACAATGCACCAACGTGCAATGTACTAATACACATTGGTGCCTTAAAATACCAACACTAAACACCAATGCATAGGACATATTTTAATCACCTCAGTAGGTATTTTATATATTGAAAGCATTGAGGAATGTATATCAATAATATGCATTGGTGCACTGCGTTTATGATACACACTCCTATGTGTTGTATATGTTATGAATCCCCGATGCATATTGTATATGTCATAAAGCACCCTGTGTATGACAACTTGCATACCATAAGTTCTTGTAATGGGAATGATAACAATACCAACAACAATGACAACATAGTTTAAGGAAGCGTTGTGTTTGGTTTCGTTAAGAGCACAAATGATTTTATTACAATTTTCTCACACTAGTGTATAAATATGTATAAACCGCACTGCTTAGTTTAAATGAATACAATGCGGCGATATGTTGTAGTTTATTTGATAGATAATATACTTGATATTATGAAGGATGTGGATCTTTCTGGATCTATAGTGAGAGATTTTGAAGTGATATATCTATGGATGATCTTTTTTGGATTGTGCCTAGAGCACCTCAATATTGTAGTTTTGTTTATCTCACATTATAAATACATTTTTTTCTTGGAAAAGAAAAATGTTGCAGTGTTGATTTTTTTCACATTACGGGTATGCAAATGCAACCTCTTGTTTTTCATACAAAATGTCAAGCAATCATCATAAAATCAAATATTTTTATAATAATATAGATTTTTATATTTTAATTACTACATTTGGATATAATCATTGCATTAATGTGTTGTATCATTTAAACAAATATACCGACTGATTACACCTATGTTCATTGTAAGAATGTAAATTATCCATATATTTAATCAATAATATAACATTTTATGACAGTGGACAATGCAATGGAATAAAAAATTCATTTTATTATGTAAAATGAGACAGCATAAAGTCCACAACATTCAAAATGTCAATAAATAATTGTTACAATTATTCGTGACAAGTTGTCATCCAATTGGGATAATATGTCCACATTAAACAACATGTTTGATTTTCTTAGACAAACATTCCAAAATATACAACATATAACAGTCAATTTTGATGATCATCATTCATCACTCAAAATGTTGTCGTTGCTCACACTGGTTACATCATATCTTCATCACTTGCATGGTGTATTGTACTTGTGTTAGTTGGAATGTTTTGTTGACTAGCTTCAGTTTGACATTACACCTCTTCATCTTCCATCTACAAACATAGAAATAAAGTGTAATAAGTATATCTTGAATTGTAGTTTAATATACATGAGTGTGTAAATAAAAAATAGTACCATAGTAGAGATTACTTCATAAACAATACACATTATTTCGAAGCCATTCCCCATGTTGTCTCTCGATATATCTTTTGTTGGCTCCACTCCATACTTTGTTTACTACAAGTTTTATATGCCATGACAAAACATAGATATAATTAAAGGTTTCTTTTTGTTCTATTAATTATTAAAAAAGGGATGGAAAACAACATAGCCACTTACAAATTGTTCAATTAACCCTTAATACACATATACTCTCAACCCATACATAATCCATTGTCAACCAAATGTTCGGTGACTCTTCTTTGTATGTTATCACATGTTAGAAAACATACATGGATGATTGTAAATCAATTCAAATATTTACATCACAACAAATATGAAACCTTAAGTAAGTAAAACACATTAAGTACTCACAACTTTGCAATCAACCCTTTTATGCCTTGTCATCCCATCTTACGTGCTAAATGGGTTCCATTTTATTTTCTTTTATGCAACAACAAAATAATAAAAAATTAATGTTTTATTCAATAAATAAACTATCTGTACAAAAAAATAATCAATGAATACATATGTCTAATGCATGTTGTTGTTGGGATGATTCCACTCGTTATGGAATTATGCTCATTTCTTTGACCATCTCCTTGTACACTTTTTTTGACATCCCTATTGGCATGTTTTGGATATCACATCAATCGTCCTCTGGAATTTTATCAATCTTCCTGAAAAATGAAAAATAAAATAAAAAAAAATCAATTATTATTTATGCAAAAATATTAATTCGACAATTTTTGGACTTGTGAATGGATATTATAGAAAAAAACAT
This sequence comes from Picea engelmannii, assembly GCA_009831015.1. NCBI lineage: Eukaryota > Viridiplantae > Streptophyta > Pinopsida > Pinales > Pinaceae > Picea > Picea engelmannii. The sequence goes on from ML791789.1 coordinate 252,913, forward strand.
GTTTAGCAATAATATTTTTTAAATGATTTTTTTTGTTATGTGTTCTTTTACTATTACAAGTCTCACATGTCTCATTGACCATTACTATGGAAATGTTTGTTGTAGTTTATGTATAACTCGATTCTTGAAGTCATTGGATTGATTTTTGTATTGTAAATAAAAAGAACGTTTATACGCTTTTTCCACTATATCCCTCATAGTTTTATAAAATTACCCCCCCTCTCTCTAACTTCCACCACCACTCTAGATGAATTGAGGACCAATTCATCATCATTTATAGCCTTCATAATTTTTATCTTCTTAGGACGACCTTATGTTCCCTCATTGTCCGTCCGTACACAACATTCAACAAATTAAAAATTTAATGTTTGAAACATGTTAGCAATTATTGTTAAGAAGCACATTTGCAATAAAATGACAAAGAAAAACTTCATATGGATCACCTTTTCATCCACCTAATTCCTCCCCTTACGACATTTCCATAAAAAATTTATTCTCTTTTCCACTTAGATTCTGAACAATCTTTTGGGCTTTCTTCACATTTTTTCTTTGGATGACATGCATTATCCAATATACATCATTTAAACCTACAACTAATTCAAATACATTACTTTTATATTAAAATTTAAAAGAACTTGTCACGTTCTCTTTATTGATATGTGCTTCCCTCCTCCTCATCGCTGCAAGTGTTTTTCCCTAATCTTTTGTTAGCCATCTTTTATCAATGAAAACCCTGCATAATGAATACACAAATTATGAAATATATTTTACAAACTAAGTAAAGAGTTTTAGGCATTTCAAGCTAAAACTATTTGCAGGTTCGATGGTGTGTACAATAACATGCATAAGTGTGCTTAATACAAAGTTTAGCACCGATGCATAGTTATTGTACAATGCACACTAATAAACCTCAAAATGTATATTATAAAAAAAAATATTGGTAAAAAATGGTGCATTTAATATAGTATGTCGAACATGTGAGTTTTTTTTGTATATTCGATACCGCTAAAGCCAAAAATATTTTTGAAAGATTGCACTAAATGATGTGCTTTTAATAAAAACACATTGATGTGTTGTTTTTGTACAGTGCACAATATGGACCACAAAGCCTTTTTTTTAACTGATAGCAATATGGATTGGGATCTAATGCAATGAGTGGTCCCATTCCAATAGATATTGAAAGCTCCATATGCAAGTACGCAAAGCCAATAAATATCCATTGCCTAAAAAAAATTCTCATTGTCAAATGGTAGAGAGAATAAACCATCAATGCTACAATTTGTAGCAACATAAAACAAAATATATGCAATAAGAAAACCAGGGTTTGCAACAAAGAAGATAACTCTAAAACCATTTTATTTTCTTGGAATGTTTTGTAAATACTAATAGGAATAAACAAATAAAATTATGGAATTTTTTGAATCAAATGGGGGCAAATTTCATATGAATAGAATGAAGTTACATGCCTTAAATTTATACTCTCCAAATTTGTATGTGACCTAGAGCATCCCTTCCAAATTCGACTCTTTAGAAAAAAATGTCCACTCCAAAGTCTTCCTTGGTAAATCTCTCTTGCACAAGTCTCCCCCGCAAGTTTCCCCTCTAACTTTTGGTGAAATAATGGAATAGGGACTAGGATTTTCTTTTATAAATTGGCTTTTACAAAATGAAATTCAACTCATTTTTTTCGCCTTATATTTCAATGCATTGATGATAAATGCAATATTGTTTTTTTACTAATTTTGGCTCATGCATCTTATAGAATTAAGTACATCGTTGTGGTATGTTGACATAAATGCATCGATTAAATAGTGTACAAAGAAAATAGAATTGCAAATCTCCACAACTAAAAATTTGTGAAGGTTCTTGTGGAGGCTAGTTGTTAGTGCATATCATAATTTTGCACACTAGTGTGCTTAGAATACCGATATGCACCGATGCAGTATAAGTGAACGGGGGACACTAGTTTCTAAAAAACACCTTCAAAGCTCCGTTTGAAGTTAGAATGTTACATGCTTCCCAAAAACTCTTTTAAGAATGTAGACACATATTAATTATGGTTTTGGTTCAAATACATGGGGAAAAGGTGATAATATCAAATGGCCAATTCTTCATATTCTAGCTCGTTCCATATTGTTCTGAGTTCATCAAGTTCTCCCTTTTACATTTGTAGTGAGTCTATATTTTATTTAGATTTTTTTTATCTCATTGAATTTATAATGCCTTTACATGTGAGTTTGAATAATTATGAATTTAATTTTGCAAGATCCCGATTTTGGTTCAAGTTTGGATGGGCAGGATATTCCACCAATCCAAAAACATTGCAATCTGTTGTTAAGAGCAAGATATCACAGACATATGGTAAAGGAAAATGGAGAGCCACTTTACCCTACCAATTGTAACATGTCATCTTCTAGCAACCATTCTGGGCCAATGGTACTTCATCGTGAGCTAGATCTCTTTTATGACACCCCAATAATATGTGGTTGTTCAATATGTAAAGGGTTGATAGTGAACCCTCGACATGTCAACTATCCCATTATATTAAAGATTGGCTACCCAAAGTTGATAGTCCAATACATCCTATTGCAATCAAGGATCCAATAAGTAATATATAAAAGACATATAAGAACACCTTCATATGCTCTCTTTTTTTGAAAATTTGGAAGCCAAATCAACCATATTTTGTCCTAAATTGACCAACTTGTCTCCTTCTATTGAGTCAATCAAGAGTTCTAGTGAGCCAAAGTATGATATCAATACTAACCTAAACATCTCTACTGGGAGATTGGATTTTGTATGAGCTGAGAAAACAAATGTCAAAGTACACACCAAGGTCAGTTCAATTATTGGAGGGTAGCAATAACTTCTCTCTTCATATAAATCCGCATGGTAAATACCAAACCTGTCACAACCACACTTTGTATGATTCCAGGCCATCTTCCCTACATGTGCCCAATGTCGGGACACAATTTTCCTTTTGTTTTAATAATTACATGATTGCCTAGTCCAAAATAGATGTTTCAAATCTTGGGTTGTTTATCCTTTCACGTGTATTTTTTCCTCCCAAATTTCTAGTCGCACTTATGTTGATTTGTGGTCCTCTTTATACTCGATCTGATAATTTGAATATTGTTAATTACAAACATAACATTTCCATGTATATTATGTGCATTAATGGTTATGCTTCTAGAAAGTTTAATAGGAAGAACCTATTATACATGGATGGTCATCCAAGCACTCGTTGGAACATTGCAGGGTTCATAAATAGTTGTAGATGCCCATTGTTGAGTGCAAATAGTTCGTTTGAGGAACACTCCAATGACAAAGAATTTTTATTTTATTTTAAAGAAACTGGGAGATGATATATTAAAAAAGGGGCAACCTCGGCTCGCCTGAGAAATCAGAAATTATAATCTTGTAATGGCTGGTTGCCGTTGCTTGTACCTTTTGGGTGTAAAAGCCTTGGGCTGCTTGTGTCTTCCCTGTTACTATGCTTCCCTTCTAAACAACAAGGGTTAATTGTTGTTATCCGGTAAAAGACTCCTAAGATACACTTGATTTTAAAGAACATTAATAAAGGGGGGTGACATTTTCCAATGGGCCTTCCATTTCTTGAATTTCTGCTGAGTGAACCTTGTTTAATTGATCTTGCTCCCATTCTAAAGTCGTTTGAAGGGCTGTGCTATCTTCTCGGTTTTCCATCTAGTCCTCTGCCTGCTGGGGGTAGTTGATTTCTGCTTGGTCCTGAGGGCTAGTCTGTTGTCCAAGAGAGTGATATATAAGCTTCTTGAGGGTGGAGTCTCTTGTGACATTTTTTGTTCCTTGTGGCAGCCTCGTCGCCAGGTTGGCCTAATCATCTACCCATTTGTTGTTTTCCCTTTTGATGTGGATGAAGGAGGTTGTTTATAGATCTGCTAGGGAAGATATGATATTTTTCCATATTGCATCTAGGTGGATGTTCTTTGGCGTTGAGTTGGTGATCATGCTTCTTATGGTAATCATAGAATATCCAACAATGATGAGATTGGTGACTCCTGATTCGACTACCATTTGCACTCCTTTAAAAAAGGTGAGATGTTTTGCTTGGTTATTGGAGGCGTATCCTATGCTCCAGGAATAACTTACTGCTGTCAAACCCCTTGGGTTGAGCAAGACCCCTCCTGCTCGTGCGACTCCCAGATTGCCTTTGGAGGCACCATCAAAGAGGAGGACATGGGATGGTTGAGAGAGTAACCATTCTTGAAACTTTGTTGGAGTAACATGAAGTTGCCAATTTGGTTTGCGACGCTGAATGTGTGAAGTGTAGTAATGAATTTCCAATTGATTTATCCATTGAGTTTCTTGTCTGTTGAGCTAAGCACCATCTGAAATTGAGATTTTTCTTGAGTTGAAGCACTCAACAAGTTGAGCTCTTAGGGATTTGGTGGTTTTTCCCGGGTCCGAAACTTCTTCCAAGAAGATACATCTGTTCTGAGCCAGCTAGACCTGCCAACACACAAATTTTGGGAGAGAGGGCCAGATTCTTTCGAGGATCGGTTTGTTGAAGAAGGGATTTTTATAGTAATAGATCCAGTTGCCTAATAGTTTTGAGATTTCACATGGCCAATTTACACGATGGGAGAGGTTTTGCAAGATCCCCTGCCAAACTTTTTTGGAGAAATCGCATTCAAGGAATAAATGAGCTATGGTCTCCGAGTGGTTTTTGCAGAGGATGCATATGTATGGGCCCGAGATGCCACGCTTCCTTAGATTTTCACAAGTGAGGATTTTCCTCTGAAGCAACGTCCAGCTGAAGATGTTGATTTTTGGGGGAGTGTCCGGGTGCTAGATGCGTTGGGCCCATTTTACTTTGATTGGGAATTTGCCCTGCGATAAGAGGGAATCGTAGCCACTTGCCATCATGTAGCCGCGGTCTCCCCATCCCCTTTCGTCGAAGTTGAGTAGGTGGTGCGAAGAGGAGCCTCTCAGTTCTTGCAACAGTGAATCCAATTGATCGCTGAAAATGCTCGGAGGGTCCCCTAAGTTCCAGCTTGTCCACTTTCCATTCGGATTCCAGTTCGAAATGTCATACAACGTAAATTTTTGGTTTGCTGTGAGCCATCCCTTGAGTTGGACCATGCTATCATTTGTTTCTAGAGCCGTTTTGTTGAGGATTTTATCCTCCCATATTTTTATTTCTTTCCGTTTCCAGGTATCCAGTGGAGCTGAGATCGAATTAGGGGCAGTGAGGCTGCCAGAAGCTTTCAGATGGGGGATCCAGTTGGATGATCCAGGTGTCTATCTATTCCTCTCAGGCGGTCCTGGTGGAAGTATTTGTTGATCAATGCCCTTTTCCAGCAAGTGAATTTCCCTGTCATTGTTCTCCAGAGCAGATTAGCTCCCAACGCTAGATTAACAAGCGAAGGATCTCTTATTCCTAGTCCCCCAGACTCTTTAGGTTCTCTAACCACCTGCCATTTGACCAGATGATAACGCTTTCTATTGGTTTTTCCTCCCTCCCAGAGGAACTTTCTGATTGACTGTGCTAGAGAAGACTTAATCAAGGTAGGAGATAGAAGAGAGGAGAACTGATAGACGAGGAGAGCAGATAACACTGCTTTAATTAGAACCAGTCTGCCCGCTGGATTCAACCATTGTGCTCCCCATTTTTCCATCTTGGCTTTTATTTTTGAAGTTATTATAACCCAATCGTCCGCTGGAATAGAGGAGAGGCAGATCGGGATTCCAAGGTACTTGAATGATCTCCAATTGAATGTTATTGGGTACTGGAGAATGCTCACTATATTTGATAAAATTTTGTCTTTGGTGTTCCAAGCGTAGATGTAACACTTTTCTGAGTTCACCTCGCCTCATGAGGCTTCTAGGAATTGATCCAGTATAGCTTTGAATCTTCTGGCCATGATTGTGGAAGCTCCTCCTATCAGGAGGGTATCATCCGAGAACTAGGCATGATTTATTCACCTAACTCCTGTGGCTATTATTATTTCGGGGATGTTTTTCTGTTGTCTTTCTTGGTCCAGTCTCCTACCCAACGCCTTAGCCATAAGGATGGAGAGGCAGGGTGAGAGAGGGCACCCTTGTCTCAGTCCTTTGGAAGCCTTAAAAAACTAGCAGGGACGTCCATTGATCAAAGGGGCTATCCAGGGGCTGCTTATACAGGACTGAATACAATTGATGAAAGAGGGGTGGAATCTGAAATTTCTGAGTGCTTGCAGGAGGAAGCTATGGTTGAATCTATCAAAGGCATTAGCCATATCCAACTTGATTACCATGCCCCTTTCTCCTCTCAGTTGATTTGAGTGAACAACTTCTTGGACCAATATGATATTGTCCCAAATTTGCCTCTTGGGAACAAAGCCACCCTGTCCGGGGGAGATGATTTTTGGGAGGAGAAGTTGAATTCTATTTGCTATAATTTTTGTAATGATTTTATAAGAAACATTGCACAAGGAGATGGGGCAGAATCTTGAAAGGTCCCTGGATTTTTCTCTTTGGGAATAAGAGATAAGAAGGTGGAATTCGTGTGCCCCCCCAGTCTAGAAGACCTCTGGACGTACTGGATCATTATGATTAGATCATATTTAATGATATTCCAAATTTTTTGATAGAAATGAGATGTGAAACCGTCGAGCCCCGAGGCTTTATCAGGCTAGAGGTGATTGATAACATTTCTTATTTCTTCCTCAAAAACTTTCTGAATTAGTTTCTCGTTCTCATCCTCCTTTATCGACTTGGGAATGTTGGAGAGCGCATCCTCCCTGTCCTTTTCGTTCTTTGCATCTTTTTCTTTATACAGGTCTGTAAAGTGAAAAACGACTGCCTTTTTAATATCTTCAAAAGAAGTGCATGGATTCCATCGAGGATCTTTTATCTTGGACATTGTACTGAACCCTTCCTTGCTTGAGACTATTTGTGGAAAAAATACATATTCTTATCTCCAGCTGAAAGCCAAAGAGCCCTGTATTTTAGTCTCCATGAGACTTCTTCTCTTCTCATAGCAGCTTGAAGGCGAATCTCCAGTTGGCCTTCCTCCACCAATATCTCAGGAGTGACCAGCCCAGTTTCAATTTTTTCCATGATGGTGGCCCTCTACGCTTTTGTGTTATGAATTTCCACTTTTGGTGCTTTGAAGGTGAGTTTGACCCATTCCCGGATGTCTCTTTTGAGTCTTATTAGTTTTTGTTCCCATATGTGCACCGACGATCCTTGCACCCACTGAGACCAAGAGGTGGAAATAAGGGAGCTGAAATCTGGGGCATCTAGCCAGAGCGGGTTGAATCTGAAGGGGATTGGGCCCAGGTCCGGGAAAGGGGAGAAAGAAATCAAAATAGGTCGATGGTCGGAGCTGGCCTAGGGGAGAATTTCAGAGGTGATGCAAGAGGAATTTGTGAGGAGGGAGCTGCTTAAGAGAAAACGATCAAGCCTGGCTGCGATGTGCCCAGGGCTTGTCCTACGGTTTGACCAGGTGAAATGACCACCCCTGGGCTTCAGATCAAAGAGGTCAAAGGTGGAAATCAGATCTTCTAGGTGTTCCCTTCCTGGATCCCTTACCAGCGACCCCCCCTTCTTTTCTTAGGGATAGAGTGTGGCATTTAAGTCACCTTCTACTATGGTGTCGCTATTGGATTCCACTTCCAAAATATTGAATAAAGACCTCCAACAATCTAGTTTTTCATGATGAAGATTCGAGACATAAACATTTATTATTGAAAAAGAGTTACCTGAGGTGTTGTTTCTCAGTTTGGTTAGCAACCAGTGTTGAGCTTGGTGGCAGTCCAGCAAAGTGAACCTTTTCTGATTCCATAAGGTGCAGATGCCTCCGGAAGCTCCTCTGGAGCTTATTGCCTTGCCTTCACTTGTCTTCCATATGTGTTTTCTTTCATAGAGGACAAAGTCCTCGCTTAGTTTGGTCTCCTAGAGCAGTGTAACTTGAGGAGAGGAGGAAAAAATCAGTTGACGAATTGATTCTTTTTTTCCTTGTCTCCTAGTCCCCTATAGTTCAAAGAGACCAAATTCATTATTTACTGATAGGTTTTTGGGCCCCCCCTTTAGAGGGAGTAGGACTGGGGTTCTCTTTCGATCCTTTGTGCTCTTTTCCGAAGGAAGAGTCTAGTGTGGATTGGAGCCCTAGATATTTTTCCTTGTCAGCGATTTCTTCCCTTTTTTTGTGGCTTGGCTTCCTTCCTGGTTTTTTTTCATTGGAGATTGAGCTGGGGTATCGCCTAGGTTCTCCATCATATTCACCTTGTGATTCTTCTTCCAGGATTATTGGAATGTTGTTTTTTGTCTTCGTGCTCTGCCTTACTTGGGGTTTTTTCCCTTTTCCTGGAATTGGTGCATTTTGAGTAGTTGGAGGGATTTGCTGGTCCTTTGCTGGCGAGGAAGGAACCCCTTATTCTATTGGATTTTCTTGGGGGTCTCCTTATTCCTTAGGGTCTGAGAGGGAAACATATCGATTGGTATTTTCTTGTGGAGATTTTCCACTGGCTACCTTGGATGGGATTGATACGGTTCCGGTCTCCATGATAGTTGGAGGGGGGCCCTGGTGTTGTTTGTTGGGGCCTCAGCATTGCTTCTGGTATTTCCATTGTTCCTGATCTTCTTGACCCTTTTCACTTGCGGGGGATTTGGGGAATCTTTTTGCAAAATGGTCGTATTCATGGAACATTCTACATTTAAAAGGGAGCTGTTCGTAATCAACTTGCTGTAGGAAGGACCAGTTATCGAGAGTTAACTGGATTGCTTCTGGGAGGCCCTTTTCCAGGTTGAATTTGACACAAATCCTCACACATGCATGCATACCATCTCTTGGTTCTGCTCGATCAATGTATCTTCCAAGAGTGTTTCCTATGCTTCTGATAGTTTCATCGTTCCAGCAATGGAACGACAAGAAGGGGAAACAAAACCAGTCTGGGACAACCGATGGGATATCATTCTCCGGGATGAAATAAGGATTCCATCTATTTAGGTACAGGCCCCAAGCCCCCATGAAGTAAGGTCCACTCCTGAAGATGAGATCTCTATATGTTTTTGTCAAAAAAAGGAACAGGAAAAAACCTTTGCCACAGAAGGAAGATGAGACTTTTCCTTGAATGAGCGGAGACCAATTTTTTTCTACCCATTCAGAAACCGTGCGAGGGGATGGAAATATTCCCATGAACTTCGAAAACAGTCCATGATCCACGATTTTGAGCATTAGAGGGCAAGATGAGTTTGCGTGGACCTGGACCTTGGGGATATTGTCCATTTTTGTTACAAATTTCGACTGAGGGTTCTTCTGCGTCTTCTGAGTTGAAGTCACCAGGGTTTTGAAGGAACTGATGTCCCGGGGGAGGGGGAGGAGGGGGTGGGGGGTGGGGGGGGAGAGGGGTAAGGGCCTCCCGAACCAGAGGTGACCATGAGGGCGAGCACCAATGATATTTGTCAAATATCTTACAAAGAGTTCTTCATGAAAAGGAAGGCATCCAAATTTGTTGTTATGCAAGAAATGGATAGTTTGTCTCCTATTGATGAGTTGTTAATAAGCTATAAATTTCATAGACCATCAACTTCTCATGAAAAGTGACTTGCACTGGGACTACCTTTAGATGTTTCCCTAGGGTGTAAGAAAAAAGATTATTGAGTAATTGTATTTTTGGATTTTCAATGGAATTAATGTAAATTTATTGTTCGATTCAACAATTGTTTTATAAAGTGGTTGGCTTCATATGTGTTATTGGGAAGAAAAAAAATCCATGCTTCTAATAATGTTTGGACTAATGTTTGAACATACCAAATGTATTATGTTTACTAATATCATCGATTTAATGTTCAATATTTTTCAATCGAGATTCTTACGAAAAATGACCTATCTATCATCTACCATTACACCCCACTATGATGTCAAATCAAAATAAAGGTGTTAAACAAGCACACCTAGGAGAGGAATCATACCAAGCATGGTTAAATCAAGCACTTAGTCAATTCCCACTATGTCTTAAGTCACCAATTCAGAATGTCTATAGTAATGTCTGTTCTTCACATGTTGGGTATAAAGATAATAATATAGAGATGGGTATGGATGATTTCGTACGAGATACCCATTCCATGGAGGAAATGTTTCTAGATGCATTCCAACAATATGAGATAGGTGATAATGCTCATATAGTCAATACTTTATTTGAAAGCCTAAAATTTTCTTCCACCACCCCTCTCTTTGGACGTGGTTCAAAATCTACACAATTAGGGGCAAAATCATTGTATGGTATGCCAAATGCATGTTTCTTGGCACCACTAAGGTAATTGGCCATCAAGTCCCCTATATTTTAACGAATCATGTCCCACAATCAACTATGAAAAGTGAGTTCATTTATGCTTGATGATAGTGTACTTTTCTATTCCCACTAATTGCAAGATACTCAAAGACAATGTGCTTCCAAGTGACAATGTCCTCCCCCACAATTGTGAGGATGCAAAGCAATTTATAAAAAAGTGGGTTGTTGAGTACATATCATATCATGATTATCTGAATGATTGCATTATATATAGAAGTGAATACAAGGACAAAAAGATATCCCGGAAGTGTGAGCATAACATGTATCATAAATAAATAAAAAAGGGCAAGGCATATGGTCCTCCTAATAAGCTATTGAGGCACATGGCTATAATCCCAAGGATTTAAAGACTCTTCAATTGCAAAGAATTATCCATGTTATGGGGGTGGCATGCCTCACAAAGAAGTGAGACAGGAGTTATGTGGATCCCAGTGCATTGAATAGCCATGAAGCAAATAGAGGATACATGGCCCATTAAATTCGAGGATGAAGTATGAATCCTTTGATTTATCATAGTCATGGATGTAATTACCATGTATCCCTCCAAAACACCAACTATTCAATTTGTCCAATGATAGTGATCAATAACAATATTCCCCCATGGTTTCCCACTAAGAATGAAAATGTTATGTTGGCTCTTATAGTCCATAGTATAAGACAAACGAAGAGAATGGATGTCTACCTCCAACCATTGATCAATGAATTGAAGCAATTACGAGAAGGGATACATATATGTGATCTATCAAGACCCATCCTGACAAACACATCTTTTACATTGTATGGCATATGTGCATACACCATGCATGATTATCCAAGACTAAGAGTTTATTATGGTAAGCATGTTGATTGATTTGTTTATATCTGCAATGTTATTTGACATGCTTAATTTTGTGCAACCATCTTCTTTGACACTAACATGTTTCATATACAGTAACATCATAGGTATTGTAACGAAAAGGTATCATGGATGTAATGTTGTGGACCTTTTATAAAATCTAGGTGGTCCAACCACCTATAAAGTTAGTGTACGACTGCTCAAGGATTTTCCTTCAAGAAGATCACCCTTACAAAAGAGCAGTATCTACTTTTAATGGCAAACTAGAAAGAACCCAAAGACTTGATATATTGTCATGAGCATACTAGTTTAGGGCATATGACATAGAGAAGGAGAAGGAAATTGTAGAATTGTTCAATTCAAATGGGGAAACTATATTCAATGATCCTGAATTTTTCCACACCTATTTCTAAAAATGCCTATTTGAATGAAAAAGGAAATCTGTATTTTTTGAGCTTCCAACCAAGAGCATCTTAAGATTGTCCACTTACAACATCCCATGCATATATTAAAAAATGTTTCTTCTTTATGGAGGCACATTTTATTGAAAAAAAATGACACATTGGGTGTTATGAGAGATCTCATTTCTTCAAATACTAAAAATAAACATTGGCCAAGAAAAGAAAGTAGAGGAGAGGTCAGTCCCTCTTGATCTTTTAAAGAAGGTGTGTCCTATGGATTTTGAAGAAAGATTATCTTTCTATGGTGAAGGATGTTATATTGGCTGTGAAGGTGCCTTCTTTACACGAGTCAACTCTATGACACAAATTCGTCGCAGATAAACATTTGCTGGGGTTGAAATCACATGACCATCTAAACCTTCTAAGAGTATGCTTTTTTATTACATGCTTATTTTTCTATAGTGTAGGTTACAATATGCTATGAAATCACAGTTTTATGCCAATTGATTTTGCATTTGTTTATTTTGTAGTGTCATTATCCTTTGCTTGTGCGTGATTATGTGATTTGTGTCTTCCACAAGGGATTGTGACACAACATATCTAAATTATTTGCATTTGTGCATTGGATTACATCAAAGGATATTCACATGGATAACATTCCATGATGGTGTTGAGAGATAGTTAAGATTGTTTGTATGTGTAAGAAGGAATCACCAACGAGTTTCATGGAATTTCAAGTCCATCTTCTAATTTACTTAGATGATGAGGTTGAATTTACTGGGGTGGTATCATGTTGTTGGACGTTCTTCTTAGAGAGATACTTGCAAAAATTTGAAGGGGTTTGTTCGACAAGGGAAAAAATTGAGGGGTGTATGAATGAGGGGTATATAATAAACCAATCATTTTATTAAGCTAGTGAGTACATCGAGCAAATTGATGAAACACCGAGCATAGTGGTTTGGGATGACTAGTGGGACGAGGACAACCAGAAGGGGAACTACTTCAAACGAACATAAGAGTAAGTCACTCATCTCTTGTCGATTTTATGCAAAGTAATTGTTTAGACTAAACTTGCTAATATATATTTGATCACATACTATTCGTTTTGATTTCATGAATACATTGTCAAATTTAGAAATTGATGCCATCAATAATTTTTTTCTTTACGAAATAGAGGCAACACAACTATGGGTCATAATGTGTGAAGAGAGAGAAGGAAATCAAACAATGATAGGGAAAATTCAGATGGTTGAATGGTAGAAGCATGCCTTATCTTGATCATTTAAAAGAAAATATGCTAGTGATGTATCCCAATAATTGGGTGGCTGAAAAGATAAGAGAGAAATATGGTGCATTCAGTAATTACCCATGTGGTGAAGAGTACGCCCTTAAATATGCAGATTGGGTGCATCAACTTTGTAATAACATCTTTGTGTGCATTATTAACCTTATAATGCATGTTTTAATTATAACATCTATATGTTTATATTAATGCTCAAGTTATTAAGCATATGACACCATCCTTTGTTCCCATCTATGTGGGCATATAGACATCATTTTCACATCGTTGATGCTGATGATGGACATGTCACGCTAGACAATAGAGTGGAAGTCGAGTTTGACCAACCTAGTTGTGCTAGCCACCGTGATTAGAACATAATAGAGGGGAAGTTAGGTTGCAACAAAAAGGTACAAGAGATCATGCAATTGGTCTTCTCATATTTCCAACATGTTATTTTAAGTGCAAGTGGTGGAATACCTTCGACTGAAATAATGTAAAGAAAGATCATGACAATGGGCTAATACGTCTCCTCTAGAAGGATGTGAGAGGAAACCAAGGAGCCTTGTGTTTTTCCAAAACACTACAACCAAGTGTTTTCTTACCTAGATGTGTTGGATAGGGATTGGTGATTTATACTAAGACATGATTCAGGATCAAAACATCTTTTTGAGAACAACAATGTATAATGCCAAGTGAGGAATATAATTAGGGTGATGGCAATGGATAGTGATATATACATGTTTTATTTAAACATTTGTATTGTGGATTTGTCATTTTGTTAAGTTTATTTTTTTTAACTGAAAATAGGAGAATTTATATTATAAAAGGGTTGTAGCCAATTCTAACAACAAGATTACAAAAATATTTAGCCTTAGATTTCAAGCAAACATGTCAGTTCGTTATTTGTTGAATACAAAAAATACTTATGTCCATAAAAAATACATCTTGGTATTTCTTACATGAGTATATTGATGAAAAATTACTTGCATAACATAAGACATAAGAAAAACATGGCTAAAGTGGATTACATGCCCGCTTTCTGTCACCATTGGCTATGCGATTGAAGGAGATTTTTTCTTCTTTACTACTGTCGTCCAAGATTCTTTTGCATTTGATGAAGTCCTTTCTTTTCCTTCCAATCCCAATTTTTCTTGATCAAGAGGTTCTAGTTTTTCTCGAGTCTTATATTCTTCAACCCGATCTACCCAACTTGCCTTAGTCCAAGGGCTAAGAGAGAGCTCTACTTCCTAATTCAAATATGGAGGGAAATCTATTCCATCGTACCCTATGGGGTTGAAACCTACTGTAATGGAAGGTCTTATTTTAATGGCGAGTCTCTAATTTCCTCTAGTTACACTTTTGTTATGACCCAAGGGGGGGCATATATGGGCCTAAATGTACATGTAATGTGTAAATACATATGTAATAGGGTCAACCTAGTGATAAAGGGGCCTCATGTGCAAGTGTGAATAACTATATATACGAGATCATGTATTCATTATTGGTGGGAGGTGAATTGTGAAGTATGAATGGTATTTGGTTATTTGGAGGGGGTTCCCCTATTCTTTAAGGATTTATTGTGTAAATTATCTATATTGGAGTTGTGCTCCATGCTCACATTCAATAAATGGTGTGTACTTCTATTATTTTATGATATTTTGAGCATTTGGTTCATTTATGACCCAAGGGGGGGCATATATGGGCCTAAATGTACATGTAATGTGTAAATACATATGTGATAGGGTCAACCTAAGGATAAATGGGCCTCATGTGCAATTGTGAATAGCTATATACAAGAGATCATGTATTCATTATTGGTGGGAGGTGAATTGCGAAGTATGAATGGTATTTGGTTATTTGGAGGGGTTCCCCTATTCTTTAAGGAGTTATTGTGTAATTGATCTATATTGGAGTTTTTATCCATGCTCAAATTCAATACATGATGTGTACTTCTGTTATTTTATGATATTTTGAGCATTTGGTATCAGAGCACTGATCTTAGGGTTTTTCTCCTCAAGATAGTCATTTTTTCATTTTCGCTATAAATTTTTCTCGGAGAATTTTTATAAGGCGAAACTTGGAGAACATTTAGAATAATTATCATATTACCTGTGGTACAAATTTCAGCTTCTGGGTCATTTTACTTTCAGAGATACACTCTGTGGAAGATGGGGTATTTGACTAGTCCTATTGACTAGTCTCAAAAAGGTGTTCCGGGTAAAACAATCATAACTTCTTTCTAGAGTATCCAAATTGAGTGAGGCTAGTTTCATTGGATATTGGACAATCTATAGTATATTTGGTACAATTTTTAAAATTTATACCAATTATTTCGCCTGGGGAATGCTATACAAGTCCGCTCTCCTGGAAAGGAAAAAAATTAGCAAGGTGCGGGGAAGTTACCATAACTTCCACTTGGCACATACATTTTTGTTCAGACCTGTGGCATTGCAGAGAAGAAATTTCATAGTACTACAAGTCAAAATTTCAGACTCAAAAGGGTCTAAATTTCAGAGATACATCAGAAATAAGGTCGGTCAAGAGGACAGACTCCAAATCAAGGTTTCCAATGTATGTTGACTTAAAACTATCATAACTTTTTATTGGAATGTCCAATTGAGCTGATTCAAAATACATTGGAAATATAAAACCTATAATATTATATTGGAACAAGGATTATAATTATTGGAGATATTTATCCTTAATATACGAAGGTTGGAAGTCAAGGATTGGTGTTAGACATCAATGAAGAATCAATGACAATACCTAACTTTAGTGTTGATGAAGATAAAGATGAAATCAGTCCCATGGAATGTTTGAGGATGGTAAAAGAATATTGTATGAGGATTGGTATAAGTCCTTTTGGGGCATCTTTTTCTTTTTTGGGTGGAGCTCATAAGTGGTGGAGAAGCTTTGATGAAGATATTAGACTCCACTTCACATGGAAAGAATTTGAAAAATTCTTCTTAGATAAGTGGATTAGGGATACAATAATGGAGGAAATGTATAGAATTCAAGATGAATTAAAAGAAGCAAAGGAAGAGGTTAAGAAGAAGGCTGAGGAGCTATCTAAGATAATATCCCTTAATGAATCACTCATTAAGGAGGTTAAGAACCTAAAGTAAGAAAAGACTAGCAAAGGCAAGTGGGAAAAAGATGATTCAAGGGAAGTTTTGAAAAAGAAAGATGAAGAGATATGTATATTACGAAGCCATAATAAAAAACTATTGGATGAGGTTAAGAGATTGAAAGAAGAAAAGAATAATTGTCAAAATAAAGAAGAAAGAAGGATCTTGGATGAAGAATCTACCAAAACACTGGAAGAGGAAATTTGCAAAAAGGTTGAGGAATCCTTAAATACAGATGAGGTGAATTCAAAAATGCAAGCCAGAATTGAAGAAGGACGCCAACATTTGATAGATGGGCTCACCTTGTAGCTTCAGAAGGAGAAAGAAGACAAGTTTTAAGAAGGTCAACATAAGATACTTGAAGAAGTTGAACTCCATCTAGAGGATGTACATGTCAAATATGATGGTTTTATCTCCAAGGCTAGAGTAATCAAGGACCAAGAAAATTTGATCGAGGATGCCATTGTCTTTGAAAAAAAGATAGATGAAATGCATGTGAAGAGTGAAGAAAAACCATGAAATGTGAAACCGTATCGACACCCTCATTTCCAAGAAACATTTCAAGGAAGACAAGAAGGATGATATCAACATTATTAAGGAATAAGATGGAATACTTGTCAATATTCATGGAAAAAGGCATCACCAAACTACTCTTCAATAATATATTATCAGAGACCAACAACCACTACAAATTGGAGAAGCTTCAACAAAAATACATGGAAGCAAAGGAAAGAAAATTATGCAACAGCTAGACACCAAGGATTAAGACCGAAAATAATTGATTTTGGATGGATAGATCATCAACAGTGGAGTGAAGAAAGCAGGAACATAAGAAAATTATATTACTTGGTTTCATCACACGTGAAGCCTTTAAATGCAAAGCTTCGAGGACAAAGCTTTTTGTAGGAGGGTACTATGTTATGACCCAAGGGAGGGAATATATGGGCCTAAATGTACATGTAATGTGTAAATACATATGTAATAGGGTTGGCCTAGTTATAAAGGGGCCTCATGTGCAAGTGTGAATAGCTATATATAAGAGATCATGTATTCATTATTGGTGGGAGGTGAATTGTGAAGTATGAATGATGTTTGGTTATTTGGAGGGGGTTCCCCTATTCTTTATGGAGTTATTGTGTAACTTACTATATTGGAGTTGTGCTCCATGCTCACATTCAGTACATGGTGTGTACTTGTGTTATTTTATGATATTTTGAGCATTTGGTTCATTACAACTTTTGGTTCTTCCATGGGTGGGTCTAGGTCAGGTGGATCTTCTTTTCTAATTTATTGATGTTCTTCCTTATATCCAACCCACTAGGTTGATTTACACTGGTTCTTCCAGACTTGTCTTATCCCTTTTGGGTAGTGCTCTACTAAATGCCCCATTTTAAAAGAAACTCTACAACAAAAAGATACATGTTGATAATCCAAATTTTGTGTCTAGGAGTAATTTTCACTTGTCAAATTTGTTTTTGCTAGAAACCCTTTGTTGAAATCCATTTCCACACATTTTTGAGCATATGATGCGGTGTTGTGATTCTTTGTTTCATTAATTTTGTAATAGAATTTTCCAAGTTCTTTGTTAATGACTCGATGAGAGGCTAAACCCCAAAAATGAAAATGTGGGTTTGGAAGTCTAACCCACACAAGAGCCGAGGATAAAGTGTTTACCATTGGATTGAAATATAGGGTTCAAAGTTTCATACATAATCCATAATTTCCATAGAACTAGGGTCCTAAGTTTAAGATCAAATCCCTATCTGTTGCAAGATCAAACTCAACAATTAAGAACCCATTTTCATAGGGGTAAATAAAAGCCTCCTCTTTTATCTTGGGTTTTTGGGAGCTTAAAATTGATTTGCGTAGATAAAATAAATGAGGCCAAAGACCGTTGAAGTGGCACACAAAATTATTGTTGCTGTAAAAGGCTTCCTATACTACAACATCTTTCACTATGAGAATAGTTAAGACCAAAGCCTCTTGTACCAAGAATCGATTGAAGGGAGGAGAACATGAGACATTCTGCACAATATCACTAAATGAAGCCTCACCTAGATTACCATTAGAGGGGAGAGGGTTAGATATGCACCCATTATCCATATTGGCTCCTGCATATTACCTAAGCTTAGTCTCCACATGAATACCGATAGCACTAGGGGAGGAAAAACTAACCAGAGTTGAAGATGTTGTCACCATACGAATGCCAATAACTCCAAGATAGAAAGAACCAACCAGGGTTGAGGATGTCATCACCATCGCTGTAGATCGATTCCTAGAGTATGCTATTAGGGACAAATGGTTGACCATGTGAGGATGGGTTTCCAAGAAGATCTAGGGTTCATTGTGCACCAGCCGTTAGGCCAAAACCCTATCCATTGTCGCCTCACTTAGCCTTGTGTAGGTGTTGTGTGCTACAATATCAAGTCAAAAGCCAAGATAATCCCCCACACGAAGAAGCCTAAAATGGTGCACTACGCCATGCCATTTTATGATGGTTATCTATAAGTGGCCAATTATATATTTTTATTCATTTTATGGTGTTGGATATGAAAAGTTAACAACAATTTATAACCATCATGTTGAAATAAATTAAATTGTTTTGAAATATTCTAATAATAAAATAATGATGATGAGGATCATCCTTCCATTTTTATAACCTTATGATATGGACATAATGTCACATTTTAAGATTTGGGGATTTTGATAGTTCATAATTCCATGTCCTTTGCCAAAGTGTTTGTTTTTAATTAATATTGTCAGTAAACTTTATTAAAAATATTAATTTAATTTAATATTAATATTTATGAGAGACGAAATTTGATAAATATATAGGAATCGAAAAAATATATATAAAGGAATAAAAAGAAAAAATAGTACTTAAAGATATTTTAAGAGGATAGTGAATACATTATGATTTGACTTATAAAATGTTAGAGGAAAATGACTAGAGAAGATAAATGTATATATAAGTTTAAATCAATTAGGAAGAGTGATTTAATAGAAGATTTAATGAAGGCCCATGCAACTGTGGTAGTCAAGGTAATGCACAATGAGGCTATGGATGCCAATCCAGAGGTAGGGTTTCTCTAGTGTTGTTCTCTAGGCGGGTGTTAGGACTTGCAACGTGTCCTATCTTGTTTTGTGGTTGAGGGTGTCGTACTAGGATTTAAAATGGAGATGTAGTGCTTCGACTTGAGCGTCCACATGGTTCATGATCTAGGTGGATATCGGTGGCCACCCACCTATTCCATTGGCTTGAAAAACAATTTTCCACCTTGGCAGTTTTTCGGGTTCCAAACTTTCGGGGCCGTTTTGAGGCCCTAAACGACGTTTTTTGCCGATTTGGGGCCCATATGACTGTCAAATGCACTGACCTGGGCTAGTCAAAAAATGTTTTTCTCTGTTAGACCTTCCCAACGGCCTATTGTGTGCCTAAAATGAAGATCGTATACAAAAGTTACGACCCCGAGATTTTGATGTACTAACTTACCCAAACGGGGCCCACATGACTTTTGGCTCTTCATCTCCTAGGGTTAGGTTTTTGGATGTCTAGGGTTTTTGAAATTCATATTTATTGTAAAATTCCTTGAGATCCTCATTGTAACCATCTTCTTGTGAATTAGCACAACTATCACATCTCTTCTAAGAGATAAGTCACCACCATTCCATCAAGCTTGTTTTCCGCTGCATTTTACAGTTTCATCTTATTTCCTTATTGAATAGAAAACCACTTTTACTGTATCTTTGTTATTTTGTGTTAAGCATATTTTAATAATCTGTATTCATTTAGTTCTGCTCATAAAATCTGGATCAGTGGTATCAGAGCGGTCTTCTCCTTGTCGTCTTAATGCATGTCCGCAACGAGGTCAGGGTACAAAGAATTGGGTCTCAAGATTTTTTCTCTCGAGGACAAAAGATCTCACATGCCAAAGCGACCTCTCATGGCAGGAGAAAAGAAAGATGACGTGACATGATATCCTTTCAAAATGTTGCTTGAGGAAGCCCTCACGCAACAGAGGAACGAGATGATGGATAGTTTCGTGCAAATCCTTCGACGACTACCAACAGGCGATGCATCTTCCTCGAGCGGAGGCACCACTCTCTTCAAGGTACAAATCAAATTTGATATTCCTATATTTGAAGGTCAAATAGACGCAGATGCTGTAGACAAGTGGTTGAATCTACTAGAAGTGTATTTTTCTGTCCATAACTTTTCGAATAGAGAAAATATTACTTTTGCGCTCCTCAAATCCGTTCCCCATGTCAAAGATTGGTGGGAAATTTTCTGTGAGAAAAATGAAACAAAGGAACCCTCATTATTTAAAGTCACGACCACCAAGGAATCCTTCAGGGATTCTATTAAGGAACAATACTACCCCGTTGGAAGTTATGACGACTTGTATACCAAATGGACCACACCGTGGCAAGAAAGAGACCAAGCACTGCCAGAGTTCACAAATATCTTCCATACCTTGCGCACCAAGTTGGGTATCAAATATTCAGAGCGACATCTGGTTCTCAAGTATCGCGGTGCTCTACATAGATACATCTAGACCGAAATGGAATTTCTGGACATCTCGTCCTTGAGCGGGACCTACCAATATGCCATCAAAATTGAGCAGAAGCTCAAACACAAGACGCAACAATTTGGGCATGGGAACCCCTCACAGCAAAAGCCAGGAAAGGGCGGCCCCAACCCACATAATAAAGGACAGAGAAAATATGGACAATATCAAGACAACCAATCCAAGCCACAAGCAAAGGACAACAAAAAGACAAAGAAAGATACCGGGAAGTGGTGCGACTTCCATAAGAGCCCTTGGCATAACACTACTGACTGTCATTCAAAGCAGATGCTGGTGGCCGAAGTGAAAGCCTTTGAATCATATGTAGGTTCTGACTCTGAGTCAGAACCAGAAAGGGAAAGACAAATCATTGATGTGGGACCCAATGCCACCATTGCTACCACCAAGCTCCAGCCTGGTGAACCAGACGAGCCAGAAGAAGGAGAGCACCTCTTCCATTCACAAATGTGGGTAAAAGGCACCCCGCTGCACTTCATCATTGATAGTGGTAGCCAGAAGAAACTCATCTCAGCAGAGGTTGTCAAGCATCTGGCCCTGTCGACAATGTCACACCCACAACCCTACACCATTGGATGGCTCCGCCAATGAAGCAATCTCCGCGTCAACCAACAATGTCGACTGTCGTATGACATAAATCCATTAAAAAATGAGGTATTGTGTGATGTTGCTCCTCTTGAAGTTTGTAATGTACTTTTGGGCCAACCTTATTTATGAAAAAGTGATGATGTATATGAGTCTAAGCCTCGTAGTGTTATTGTTGCTTTGAACAGGAAATTGCACAGGATACCTGAGGCAATCCCTTCTAATGTTATTTCCTTGATCTCTGCCAAGCAATGCAGGAAGGTCATCTCTTAGATTGAGAAACTTGTCTTCTTCGTGATTCACTCTCAGAGTGAGCGAAAGATCGCAGCCACATCTAGGGCCTCCACGACTGATATCTCCACACAACAAAAGCAAGTGGATAAGGTCGTGGAAGAATACTTAGATATTTTCTCCTCTCCTACCATGGTACCTCTGTATTGCCAGGTCAAGCGTCCCATCAATATGACCCCAGGTGCACCGCTACCCAATGGGCCAGTCTATCACCGCTACCTATTAGAAAATGAGGATATCAAGAGGCAGATCCAAGAACTTCTCCACAAGGGGCACATCCATCCCATCTCATCGCCTTGTGGGAGACCAATCATGCTGGTGCAGAAGAAAGACAAGGCCTAGCGAATTTGCATTGATTACCAGGCCCTGAATAAAATCACAGTCTGAAGCCGGTACTCGATTCCCCGAATTGACGACCTCCTTGATCAACTCTCGGGGGCCAAATACTTTAGTAAAATTGATTTGAAGTCTGGCTGCCACAAGGTACCAATAGAACAAACAGATGTATGGAAGACTGCCTTCAAGTCAAAAGAAGGTCTTTTTGAATGGCTGGTCATGCCCTTTGGTTTGACAAATGCTCGAACAAATTTTATGAGGATGATGGATGATATCCTATGACCTTTCACAACCACTTTTGTAGTGGTGTATCTGGATGACATCCTCATCTACAACAAGACTTGGGCAGAACACTTGCAGCATATTCAACAAGTTCTGCACACCCTACATCAACACAAACTATATGCAAACTTGAAAAAATGCTCCTTCGACATGGAGGGTCCACTACTTAGGATACATCATTGATCAACATGGTGTGCATGTGGATCCAACAAAGATCTAGGTCATCCGTGACTGGCCAGCCCCAACTACACTCACTAAAATTCGGAGCTTCTTGGGCCTCGCCAATTTCTATCGAAGGTTCATGTTGGTATTCTCTCATATCGCATGGGTCCTTAGCCAAGTAACCATGGGTGGTGGTAAGGAAAAATTTGTGTGGGGCCTGTCCCAACAACAAGCCTTCGATGAATTGAAGAAGTGTTTGTGCTCATCCCTAGTACATTCATTACCAAACCTGCAACATCCCTTTGAGATCGAGACAGATGCTTCAAACTATGTTGTGGGCATCGTTCTCACTCGACACGGCCACCCTGTGGCATATCATAATGAGACACTATCAGATGTTGTCCGTAAGTAACCTACTTATGACAAATAAATGTACTCCATTGTGAAAGCTTGCCGCAAGTGGAGATATTACATTCTTGGGAAGGAGACAATCATCCACACTGATCACAAGCCACTACAGTTCATACAGATCCAAGGCAAATTGCAGAATGACCGCCATTAGAAGTGGTCAACATACTTACAACAGTTCCACCTCAACATCAAGTATAAGACAAGAAGTACCAACTGAGTTGTTGACTGCCTCAGTCGACCTCCAGTCACGACACTCACCATGGTGCTAGAATCTTTTGGCCACGAGACCTCCAGATGGCCCCACCTCTACGAGATAGACCTTGACTTCTCCACCACCTACCAAATGTTTGGCGCCAACTCAGTGGTTTCTAATTTCCATCTTCATGACGTGTTGTTGTGCCGTTTGAGCCATCTCTGCGTTCCATCAAGTGAGCACACGAAGCTGATTTGGGAAGCTGACTATAGTCAGGTGGAAGGACACTTTGGCATCGAAAAGACAATGAAAATGCTGCATAAACATTTATACTGGCTAAAACTTTGACAGGATGTCGGCAAGTATACCAGGTCCTGCACCACCTGCGCTATTGACAAACATACCACTAAGAAATAGGGCCTGTACACCCTTTGCCTACTCCTAACAAGTCGTGGGAATCCATCTCAATGGACTACATGTCGGGCCTCCCATCCACCAAGAGTGGAAATGACTGTGTTTTTGTGGTTGTTGATTGCTTTTCCAAGATGGTGATTCTAGCTGCTTGGAAGAAGAACATCACAACAAAATCCACTGGCAAGCTCTTCTTTGAATGAGTATGGGTACATTTTGGGATCCCACAAACCATTATTTCAGATTGTGACAGTCAGTTCTTCATCTCATTTTGGTTGAGCCTTTGGTCGCTACTGGATACCAAGCTCACCAAATCCACTGCCTTCCACCCACAGACAGATGGCTAAACTGAGGTTGTCAACCGGATGGTCGTACATATCCTGCTCATGTACAATTCAAAATAGCCCCGTACATGGGATGAGAGTCTACCCTATGTCCAACATAGCTACAACCGAGCCCTGCATAGCTGGCCATATCCCCTTTCAGGTGGGGTTGGGATTCCAACCATTGGGCCCCATGGATGTTGCACTACCCCTAGCGACCACCTCGACTGAGTCGTCCTATGATCCACCAGAAGCTGACAAAGCCACCCAGTTCATTGAGAGGATCCAGCACATCTGCCAACAGGTTCAGAATATTCTACAGAAGTCTAATTCCAAGTACAAGCAACGCCATGATCAACATCGGGTGCCATATAAGTTTCAGGTGGGTAACAAAGTTTGGTTGCATTTGCAGAAAAAACACCTTACAGGTCCCCATCGGAAGCTTCAACCACTCCGTTATGGGCCCTACACCATGACCAAGGCTGTGGGTGACAATGATTTTAAGCTCAACATTCCCCCCTTCCTTGGTCTGCATCCAGTCTTCAACGTGGCTCTCCTTCGACCATATTTACCACCATTATTGGACACCTCAGATATAGGAGAGTAGTTGACACCAATAAATCTCAACCCTAACTGCATGCAACAGACATCCAATGATCATATTATGGACACACAGATCAAGGGCACTCAACAACAAAGGATCCAACTTTATCGAGTCCTCAAAGCAAGGCAACTCCTGCACCAAGGCAAGTGGCTTACCCGAGGCCAAATTCAACATAAATTTTCTCATATGATGGGGGAACTCAACGCAATGGATACCATTGCTTCCTAATGAGGGAGGATTGATCCAGATGGATATCGGTGGCCACCCACCTATTCCACTGGCTCGAAAAACAATTTTCCACCGTGACAATTTTTCAGGTTCCAAACTTCCGGGGCCGTTTTGAGGCCCTAAATGACATTTTTTGGGGATTAGGGGCTCAAGTGAGTGTAGAAGGTGCTAACCTAGGCTAGTTGAAAATTGTTCATCTCGGTTAGACCTTTCCAACGGGCTATCGTGCGCCTAAAACAAAGATCGTATGCAAAAGTTACGACCCCTGGAAGTTGATGTACTAACTTACCCAAACGGGGCCCACATGACTTTTGGCGCTTCATCTCCTAGGGTTAGGTTTTTGGATGTCTAAGGTTTTTGAAATTCCTGTTTATTGTAAAATTCCTTGATAGCCTCATTGTAACCATCTTCTTTTGAATGAGCACAGCCGTTAGATCTCTTCTCAAAGATAAGCCACCACCATTCCAAGAAGCTTGTTTTCCAGTGCATTTTACAATTTCATCTTATTTCCTTATTGAATAGAAAACCCGTTTTAATGCATCTCTGTTATTTTGTGTTAAGCATATTTTAATAATCTCTATTCATTTCGTTGTGCTCATAAAATCCGGATCAGTTCATGTCCTTGGATTGTAGGGCTTCTTTGAGGTGTGAGTGAAGCTTCTTCAACTTCTGAATCCACTGGTGATACCATAATATTTGAATGTTCTTAGGAAAACACAATGCCTCTGTGAGTGGGATCTAGAAAGCCCAAATATTTATTCAAGGTTACTCAAACTTATTTCTAGTTGGTAAGTGGAGTGTGGCCTAGGAATTTCATCAATCGGTCCATGCCCAAGCATATTTTCAACAAACGTTGAATGATCCTTTAGATTGCTTACAATGAATCTTGTTCAAGTTGTCGAGATAATCCTCCTTGCTAGCTATTCACAAGAGATAATTCATATCTCATCTTAGGGTGGGTGGGAATTTATTTAGATAGATTATAAATCATGAGATAAATAACCATTGAGCGACGTCCCAAGGAGCCAACTTATAAATCATGAGCTAGGTAAGCATTGAGCGATTTCCAAGGTAGCCATATTTTTTAGGACATCCAAAGATTCCGCTTGCCTTATTTTGTTGACCAGCCATCTCAGAGAGTCCCCCAAAAAATTAAGAACGAGGTAGTTATAGGCTATGGAGAAATAGGTATGTAGATGCAGGACATTTGTGAGGAGAATTTCTTCATTTGCTTGGAGTTATGAACCTAATCCTATGGATCCATCAACCTTGAATGCATGGTTAGAGGAGGATGGTGGTTTATTGCTCTCCAGGTATAAATTTGAAAACACATTGAATGAGGCATTTCAAGAGATTGATTTCCTTTGCAATTCTGCTATCAATTAGAAGGATTATGTTTCCATCTCTAGTTTTGTGGGCACTATTTTGGATATGAAGCTAATGAGTGGTGCCCCGTGCTCAAATTTGGAGGTGGTAAGGATTTAGACTCAGGAGGGAACAAGAAATCCAAAGAGATGTAAATGTATAAAAAAAACACAGGAGGCCATAAGCTTGAACCTGGGTAGCAAAACTAAACTCAACGACATTATGAAAATGGGGGATCGAGGACTGGTAGGATGTTTTCTTGGGAAGATAATGAGTAGTGAAGAACAAAAGAATTTGACCGAGCTCAATTATTTAATATCTATGGACCATAATCAAGCATCATTAGAAGTAAAGTGTGGGAAATAACTATCCTTAATTAGGGCTCTTAGAGCAACTTCCCCTTTCAAGGGTTTCAAATGATTTTTTTGACCCGTAATTGTAGAGGGATGGCCAACTTGATTGTAAAGAGACTAGTTGTAAATATCAAACCTTCTATTATTCTATTGCAAGATATAATGACTAATGGGGATACAATCACTTAGGAACTCTCCAAACTGCTTAGGAATTGGAACTTCTATTTTATTGATGCCACTAGAAGATCAGGTGGGAATGTGACTAGATAGAGTAAATGCTGCTTCACTCTCACAAATTCTTGGGACCTCCTTTTTCTCTTTGGACCTGAGGAAATATATCACAATGTTGAATGTTTATGGTCCTTATTTGGACATGATGAAATACTAGGATCATTTTTTCAAAATGGACTAGTTGTGATATGGGGGTACTTGAATTTCACCTTAGGAGCATTAGAGGTATGGGGCTCAATTGCTCAACTAAAATGTCTCTTTGCATATTTTATTAGAAAATTGGAAGAACTAGTATTTTGGATATTGAATCATACAAGCTATCTCCCACTTGGAGTAACAAGAGAGTCGGGGAAGCTAGAATTTCTAAGAGACTCAATAGTTTTTTAATTTCTAAAGCCTTCCTAGTTGAAGTCAATAGGATCAAACTAGGTCATCACTGGAGGGGAGTCTTATCAGAATATATTGTGTTATAAGTGGCTCCTATAATAAATAAAATTTCTAGTCCCTGTAAATTAAATCCATAGTGGATGAATATGGAAGATTTTGCAGGGAAAACCAAAGAAGTTTGGAAACCTTTTAATGGTAATTTAAGAGAATCTACTCCACATCAGTTCTAACAAAATTTAATAGAGGCAAAAAATGTAGCTACTAATTGGGAAAGGGACACAAAACTAAAAAATGACAGGGTTCTTAGAGAAGTAGAGGAATCCCTAGAGGTTCTCTACAACAAGGAAGGTTTTGGATTTATGACTGAGGAACATAAAATTAAAGTAAATGTACTAGAAGATAAAAGTAGGCACATTATTTTTGAAAAAGAAATATAATGGAGACTTAAGAGCCGAGCATTATGGTTACATGCTAGGGATGAGATTACACAATTATTTCATAGGTATGCCAACTGTAGAAACAATATAAACTTTATTTGGAAAATTGATAAGAGAGATGGTGTCTGGGATACAAATTTCAAGGACATGTCTTTTGAAGGAGAAAAACATTTTCCCTGCATTTTCAAGGAATACACATGTTCTACAATATTATAGGTGATTAGGCTATTAAAATTCTTCCCTAGTTTTGTCAATGAGGAGGATAACCAGACCCTGATAAAGGAGGTTTACAAAGAAGAATTATATTAAACTTTGTAGATATTTCAAAAGGATAAAAGTCCTGGGCTTGATGGAATACCTATTGAATTCTTCTCGGGTTGTTATGATTTTATGGAGGAAGATTTACAAAGAATGGTGGAGAAAAGAATAACTCAAAGGAAAAATGTCGGGAGCCTTCAATACAACATTCCTAGCATTGATTCACAAAGAAGATAATATTATAACTTTTGAGAAGTTTAGACCCATGTCATTATGCAATTGCATATACAAAATTATCTCAAAGGTGTTTGCTAGGATATTGAAAAGTTTTCTTCCAAATCTAATCTCCGAAAAACAATTTGGGTTCTTAGAGGGAAGACAAATTCATGAGGTAGTGGGGATTGCCAAAGAATCCATACATTCAATCAAATTCAGAAACCAAAGGTTGATGGTGATGAAATTGGACCTATTTAAAGCTTATGACAAGGTATGTTGGCTTTACATTAGACCGATTCTAATTCATTTAAGATTTTTCCCATCAGTTTGTTGTTTGGATAGCGAGTTGCATTCCTTTAGTATTTGTTGTTGTATTATTAAATGGAGTAACAACCCCTTTGTTTAGGGAAGGGAGGGGCCTCATACAAGGATGTCCCCTACCATCCCTTCTCTTTCTTTTAATAGCTAAAGGATTAAGCAGGCTACGTAAAGAAGCATAAGGAAATTGTAGTATAAAATGGGTACCTATTGGAGCATCATGAAATATCACACATCTACTATTTCTAGACGATATATTGATTACTCAACTTTTTCCCTATATGACAACTGATCTAGAACAAGCTCTAAAGTATTTGGGTTTCTTTTCGAAGAAAAATAAATATAAAAAAATTTGATTGGTAGTGGTTGATAGATAAAGTAGAGAAGAAAATAAACACGTGGTCCAATAGATGGTTGTCCAAGGGAGGTCATTTGGTTATGGTAAATGTAGTTCTATAAGTGATTCCTATATACTAGATATCACTTGCATGGGTACCAAAAGGTGTTTTGGGAATCATTATGAAAATTTTGTACAAGTTTATCTAATCTGGAGACCAAAAAAAGAAAGGAGTGGTGATAACCTCTTTGAAAAAGATAGCTTTACCAAAAGCCATTAGACAATGGGGCCTCAAAACTCTATTTCTCTTTTCAAAGGATCTTGCTAAAAAAAATGAATGAGGTTAGTTCAAGGAAAAACATTGTGGGTTCAGGTAGTAATAGATAAGTCTATACCACCTAATACAGTGAAGGATTATGTTATCACATAGAATTGTAAGGGTCAAGAATCACTTTGGTTTTGTTTTTGAGTCACACCTTCTATCCTTACATCATTACTTCAACATGTCACACCTCCATGTTGTACACAATATTCTCTTTTTCATCATCTATTCGTTTAAGTGTCAAGTCAGAGTCGGGTGTATGCGCTGCCAACTCACTAGGAGAGTTCGCAACGTACTCTAAGTACATCATGCTTTCATGTGTCATAATTGCAAATTAAAGAACCATGACAGAGGATATTTCAGTGTTTTCAACACCATCTTTAACCAATTTTCAGGGATCATGTCATTGGATATCCTAATAGTCTCCTCAAAGTATGCAATTATGTTTGAGCTAGGAGTTGTGAACTCGTTGAAGGAGAGTGTTGGAGGTCGAATAGTTTGCAGACACGTGTGTTCAAATCCCCAATTATCTGCATCAAGATCAGGTCTACCAGGTACTTCATGAGGGTTATCATGTTATTTGAAGGTTGAGAGGAGGTCCTCTACTGATATATTTGTTGGCGTTGCAAACTATCACTGCATTGCTATTAGTTTGCAAAATTAACTTAAAATATGCTCTGAATTGTTCCTACTAAACCATACCAAATTATGACCTCATTCAGTTTTCCTCATGCTCAAAATTTACTTTCTCCCATCATTTTCACCTAGCACTGTGAACAGGCTCACAAAGCGTCGCGAACCCTATGTTCCAGCATTGTTAAAACTGCGTCCTCTGCATCTTTCTAAAATTTCAAACTTAACAAAGTTATTATAACTCTATCCATTCTGTAGTGTGCAATTGATCATATGTGGGAGAAGACTTAAAGTTGCAAGTATGGTGATGTTGTTAACAAATTTCTGATGATGATAAAAACCTATTTTGCAAAGACTTACCTTTGTCTCCCTCCATTATAATTTTCAGTGGTTTTTCCTTAGCCTTTCTATTCGAAGAATGCATTGTCTCATTCATGAGTGTGTATAAAATGAGGAGTATATAAGCTCTATACAATATTAGCCTATTGGAAAAGTCTTGTAATCAAAACCCAAATCTTCTATATTCCCTATTTCACATCTAGCAGTCATTAAATATTACAGTAAGGTTTTCTTCAAGCGACAGTTATGCACAATCAACAACATAAGAAGAGTTGGCCAAGAGAAATCTGGATATGTTTGGCTAAGGTTGCTACCAGGAGAAGCTCCAGAGTTAAAAAATGAAGATTTTGAACCTCCTTAACCATATCAGTTTTTGACAAGTTTCCTGTTTTATGCATTTTGCATTTTTTGAGGATCGTTATGCTTTATAAACCATGTTTAGCTACTCAGATATTCTCTTCTAGTCATGTGCCAATATTATAAGTTGTTACAACATTTTGGGGCACTGGAGACAGTTTTTTAAATGTTAAAAAATTTGGCAAAGTGAAACATGCTGCTATAGGAAAGTTCACAGTGCCAACATTGCGAATTGGTAATTTATGAAAATTTGTAAGTAATTAACACACAACAAAGGATTGTTTTTCTTGTAACTTTTGAATTCCCATATGGGTTCCTCTGAATGTGGAAAAAAAAAATGGTGTTTTTGAATTACTGAAAAAACATAAGCCCAACCCAGTTTGTATTTTTGGAGAAAAGACAAAATCATCACCTACATGATAGTTCGTAGTGCACGCTGTCACAAGCACTACGAACTCTAATAGTATAACAAATTTGATCTATGGGAGGGCTGCCAACTGTCAGGGAAGGTTTGAATGGCCTCCTAGGAGTTATTTGGACATGAGGGACATCTGTTCAATGTCCATATCAAGCAACATGACCTGTTTCGAAAGGCATTTATCACAATACGCAAGATCCCGAAAAATAGGAATTTGTTAGGTTTTTGTTGGAATATTTTGTAACAAGACTCCTAACTGGAGGGGGATCCTATGTATCTCTTTGGTTTCGACCTCCTTAGGGTATATAGAGACCATTCACTATATATGAAAGTGGATTTTGAGAAGGAAAAGGTTAGATTCATGATCCAAGAGAGGAGAGAGCTAGAGGAGCAGTTGAGTGTGCTCATTTGTAAGCCTGAGGGCATGTGTTATATGGATTTTTTCCATTAGATATTCATGAGAGTTGTGATACTAGAATGTTTTTCTCTTTTTTCCATTCTTTCTTATCATCTTGCTTGAGTAATATTTACATATTTTGAAGATCAAAAGATGCCTTTGGGTAATGGATTCATGAGCTCCAAAGGATTTGTGGTAATTTCCTATTAATCATTGATTATTGTTCAAGCACTCTTTAATCTATCTTACAGAAAGGATTTATGTACAATGGATGTTCTTCCTTTTGTCATATTCACCATGCTTCTACTCATCATTATATATCCCTTTGTTTGATATACAATTTGATTGCCTTTGATCTGTAGGATGTGATGACTCCTTGCCCAATGGAATGCCTCTGCAGACAAGTTGTTGCCCTCTCCCTTTCTTTCCCAGTCTTGCTGATTGTTGAGTTGAGGAAAAGGTACAAATATCCTCCTTATCACCATGGTTTATGATATAATCTTGATTGAATTTTCTATTAATTAGAAATAATTAGGACAAAAATGATTAAAAAGTCTTCTAGAAATATTATTGAGTGATATTAGGTAATTTCTGAATTTTGTTTGAATTGTTTGATTTTATTGCAGGAATAGACAAATATT
>ML791789.1:284395-324185 GCA_009831015.1 Picea engelmannii
TCAAGGGAAGTTTTGAAAAAGAAAGATGAAGAGATATGTATATTACGAAGCCATAATAAAAAACTATTGGATGAGGTTAAGAGATTGAAAGAAGAAAAGAATAATTGTCAAAATAAAGAAGAAAGAAGGATCTTGGATGAAGAATCTACCAAAACACTGGAAGAGGAAATTTGCAAAAAGGTTGAGGAATCCTTAAATACAGATGAGGTGAATTCAAAAATGCAAGCCAGAATTGAAGAAGGACGCCAACATTTGATAGATGGGCTCACCTTGTAGCTTCAGAAGGAGAAAGAAGACAAGTTTTAAGAAGGTCAACATAAGATACTTGAAGAAGTTGAACTCCATCTAGAGGATGTACATGTCAAATATGATGGTTTTATCTCCAAGGCTAGAGTAATCAAGGACCAAGAAAATTTGATCGAGGATGCCATTGTCTTTGAAAAAAAGATAGATGAAATGCATGTGAAGAGTGAAGAAAAACCATGAAATGTGAAACCGTATCGACACCCTCATTTCCAAGAAACATTTCAAGGAAGACAAGAAGGATGATATCAACATTATTAAGGAATAAGATGGAATACTTGTCAATATTCATGGAAAAAGGCATCACCAAACTACTCTTCAATAATATATTATCAGAGACCAACAACCACTACAAATTGGAGAAGCTTCAACAAAAATACATGGAAGCAAAGGAAAGAAAATTATGCAACAGCTAGACACCAAGGATTAAGACCGAAAATAATTGATTTTGGATGGATAGATCATCAACAGTGGAGTGAAGAAAGCAGGAACATAAGAAAATTATATTACTTGGTTTCATCACACGTGAAGCCTTTAAATGCAAAGCTTCGAGGACAAAGCTTTTTGTAGGAGGGTACTATGTTATGACCCAAGGGAGGGAATATATGGGCCTAAATGTACATGTAATGTGTAAATACATATGTAATAGGGTTGGCCTAGTTATAAAGGGGCCTCATGTGCAAGTGTGAATAGCTATATATAAGAGATCATGTATTCATTATTGGTGGGAGGTGAATTGTGAAGTATGAATGATGTTTGGTTATTTGGAGGGGGTTCCCCTATTCTTTATGGAGTTATTGTGTAACTTACTATATTGGAGTTGTGCTCCATGCTCACATTCAGTACATGGTGTGTACTTGTGTTATTTTATGATATTTTGAGCATTTGGTTCATTACAACTTTTGGTTCTTCCATGGGTGGGTCTAGGTCAGGTGGATCTTCTTTTCTAATTTATTGATGTTCTTCCTTATATCCAACCCACTAGGTTGATTTACACTGGTTCTTCCAGACTTGTCTTATCCCTTTTGGGTAGTGCTCTACTAAATGCCCCATTTTAAAAGAAACTCTACAACAAAAAGATACATGTTGATAATCCAAATTTTGTGTCTAGGAGTAATTTTCACTTGTCAAATTTGTTTTTGCTAGAAACCCTTTGTTGAAATCCATTTCCACACATTTTTGAGCATATGATGCGGTGTTGTGATTCTTTGTTTCATTAATTTTGTAATAGAATTTTCCAAGTTCTTTGTTAATGACTCGATGAGAGGCTAAACCCCAAAAATGAAAATGTGGGTTTGGAAGTCTAACCCACACAAGAGCCGAGGATAAAGTGTTTACCATTGGATTGAAATATAGGGTTCAAAGTTTCATACATAATCCATAATTTCCATAGAACTAGGGTCCTAAGTTTAAGATCAAATCCCTATCTGTTGCAAGATCAAACTCAACAATTAAGAACCCATTTTCATAGGGGTAAATAAAAGCCTCCTCTTTTATCTTGGGTTTTTGGGAGCTTAAAATTGATTTGCGTAGATAAAATAAATGAGGCCAAAGACCGTTGAAGTGGCACACAAAATTATTGTTGCTGTAAAAGGCTTCCTATACTACAACATCTTTCACTATGAGAATAGTTAAGACCAAAGCCTCTTGTACCAAGAATCGATTGAAGGGAGGAGAACATGAGACATTCTGCACAATATCACTAAATGAAGCCTCACCTAGATTACCATTAGAGGGGAGAGGGTTAGATATGCACCCATTATCCATATTGGCTCCTGCATATTACCTAAGCTTAGTCTCCACATGAATACCGATAGCACTAGGGGAGGAAAAACTAACCAGAGTTGAAGATGTTGTCACCATACGAATGCCAATAACTCCAAGATAGAAAGAACCAACCAGGGTTGAGGATGTCATCACCATCGCTGTAGATCGATTCCTAGAGTATGCTATTAGGGACAAATGGTTGACCATGTGAGGATGGGTTTCCAAGAAGATCTAGGGTTCATTGTGCACCAGCCGTTAGGCCAAAACCCTATCCATTGTCGCCTCACTTAGCCTTGTGTAGGTGTTGTGTGCTACAATATCAAGTCAAAAGCCAAGATAATCCCCCACACGAAGAAGCCTAAAATGGTGCACTACGCCATGCCATTTTATGATGGTTATCTATAAGTGGCCAATTATATATTTTTATTCATTTTATGGTGTTGGATATGAAAAGTTAACAACAATTTATAACCATCATGTTGAAATAAATTAAATTGTTTTGAAATATTCTAATAATAAAATAATGATGATGAGGATCATCCTTCCATTTTTATAACCTTATGATATGGACATAATGTCACATTTTAAGATTTGGGGATTTTGATAGTTCATAATTCCATGTCCTTTGCCAAAGTGTTTGTTTTTAATTAATATTGTCAGTAAACTTTATTAAAAATATTAATTTAATTTAATATTAATATTTATGAGAGACGAAATTTGATAAATATATAGGAATCGAAAAAATATATATAAAGGAATAAAAAGAAAAAATAGTACTTAAAGATATTTTAAGAGGATAGTGAATACATTATGATTTGACTTATAAAATGTTAGAGGAAAATGACTAGAGAAGATAAATGTATATATAAGTTTAAATCAATTAGGAAGAGTGATTTAATAGAAGATTTAATGAAGGCCCATGCAACTGTGGTAGTCAAGGTAATGCACAATGAGGCTATGGATGCCAATCCAGAGGTAGGGTTTCTCTAGTGTTGTTCTCTAGGCGGGTGTTAGGACTTGCAACGTGTCCTATCTTGTTTTGTGGTTGAGGGTGTCGTACTAGGATTTAAAATGGAGATGTAGTGCTTCGACTTGAGCGTCCACATGGTTCATGATCTAGGTGGATATCGGTGGCCACCCACCTATTCCATTGGCTTGAAAAACAATTTTCCACCTTGGCAGTTTTTCGGGTTCCAAACTTTCGGGGCCGTTTTGAGGCCCTAAACGACGTTTTTTGCCGATTTGGGGCCCATATGACTGTCAAATGCACTGACCTGGGCTAGTCAAAAAATGTTTTTCTCTGTTAGACCTTCCCAACGGCCTATTGTGTGCCTAAAATGAAGATCGTATACAAAAGTTACGACCCCGAGATTTTGATGTACTAACTTACCCAAACGGGGCCCACATGACTTTTGGCTCTTCATCTCCTAGGGTTAGGTTTTTGGATGTCTAGGGTTTTTGAAATTCATATTTATTGTAAAATTCCTTGAGATCCTCATTGTAACCATCTTCTTGTGAATTAGCACAACTATCACATCTCTTCTAAGAGATAAGTCACCACCATTCCATCAAGCTTGTTTTCCGCTGCATTTTACAGTTTCATCTTATTTCCTTATTGAATAGAAAACCACTTTTACTGTATCTTTGTTATTTTGTGTTAAGCATATTTTAATAATCTGTATTCATTTAGTTCTGCTCATAAAATCTGGATCAGTGGTATCAGAGCGGTCTTCTCCTTGTCGTCTTAATGCATGTCCGCAACGAGGTCAGGGTACAAAGAATTGGGTCTCAAGATTTTTTCTCTCGAGGACAAAAGATCTCACATGCCAAAGCGACCTCTCATGGCAGGAGAAAAGAAAGATGACGTGACATGATATCCTTTCAAAATGTTGCTTGAGGAAGCCCTCACGCAACAGAGGAACGAGATGATGGATAGTTTCGTGCAAATCCTTCGACGACTACCAACAGGCGATGCATCTTCCTCGAGCGGAGGCACCACTCTCTTCAAGGTACAAATCAAATTTGATATTCCTATATTTGAAGGTCAAATAGACGCAGATGCTGTAGACAAGTGGTTGAATCTACTAGAAGTGTATTTTTCTGTCCATAACTTTTCGAATAGAGAAAATATTACTTTTGCGCTCCTCAAATCCGTTCCCCATGTCAAAGATTGGTGGGAAATTTTCTGTGAGAAAAATGAAACAAAGGAACCCTCATTATTTAAAGTCACGACCACCAAGGAATCCTTCAGGGATTCTATTAAGGAACAATACTACCCCGTTGGAAGTTATGACGACTTGTATACCAAATGGACCACACC
This sequence comes from Picea engelmannii, assembly GCA_009831015.1. Classification (NCBI taxonomy): domain Eukaryota; kingdom Viridiplantae; phylum Streptophyta; class Pinopsida; order Pinales; family Pinaceae; genus Picea; species Picea engelmannii. The sequence continues at coordinate 288,786 of ML791789.1, forward strand.
GTGGCAAGAAAGAGACCAAGCACTGCCAGAGTTCACAAATATCTTCCATACCTTGCGCACCAAGTTGGGTATCAAATATTCAGAGCGACATCTGGTTCTCAAGTATCGCGGTGCTCTACATAGATACATCTAGACCGAAATGGAATTTCTGGACATCTCGTCCTTGAGCGGGACCTACCAATATGCCATCAAAATTGAGCAGAAGCTCAAACACAAGACGCAACAATTTGGGCATGGGAACCCCTCACAGCAAAAGCCAGGAAAGGGCGGCCCCAACCCACATAATAAAGGACAGAGAAAATATGGACAATATCAAGACAACCAATCCAAGCCACAAGCAAAGGACAACAAAAAGACAAAGAAAGATACCGGGAAGTGGTGCGACTTCCATAAGAGCCCTTGGCATAACACTACTGACTGTCATTCAAAGCAGATGCTGGTGGCCGAAGTGAAAGCCTTTGAATCATATGTAGGTTCTGACTCTGAGTCAGAACCAGAAAGGGAAAGACAAATCATTGATGTGGGACCCAATGCCACCATTGCTACCACCAAGCTCCAGCCTGGTGAACCAGACGAGCCAGAAGAAGGAGAGCACCTCTTCCATTCACAAATGTGGGTAAAAGGCACCCCGCTGCACTTCATCATTGATAGTGGTAGCCAGAAGAAACTCATCTCAGCAGAGGTTGTCAAGCATCTGGCCCTGTCGACAATGTCACACCCACAACCCTACACCATTGGATGGCTCCGCCAATGAAGCAATCTCCGCGTCAACCAACAATGTCGACTGTCGTATGACATAAATCCATTAAAAAATGAGGTATTGTGTGATGTTGCTCCTCTTGAAGTTTGTAATGTACTTTTGGGCCAACCTTATTTATGAAAAAGTGATGATGTATATGAGTCTAAGCCTCGTAGTGTTATTGTTGCTTTGAACAGGAAATTGCACAGGATACCTGAGGCAATCCCTTCTAATGTTATTTCCTTGATCTCTGCCAAGCAATGCAGGAAGGTCATCTCTTAGATTGAGAAACTTGTCTTCTTCGTGATTCACTCTCAGAGTGAGCGAAAGATCGCAGCCACATCTAGGGCCTCCACGACTGATATCTCCACACAACAAAAGCAAGTGGATAAGGTCGTGGAAGAATACTTAGATATTTTCTCCTCTCCTACCATGGTACCTCTGTATTGCCAGGTCAAGCGTCCCATCAATATGACCCCAGGTGCACCGCTACCCAATGGGCCAGTCTATCACCGCTACCTATTAGAAAATGAGGATATCAAGAGGCAGATCCAAGAACTTCTCCACAAGGGGCACATCCATCCCATCTCATCGCCTTGTGGGAGACCAATCATGCTGGTGCAGAAGAAAGACAAGGCCTAGCGAATTTGCATTGATTACCAGGCCCTGAATAAAATCACAGTCTGAAGCCGGTACTCGATTCCCCGAATTGACGACCTCCTTGATCAACTCTCGGGGGCCAAATACTTTAGTAAAATTGATTTGAAGTCTGGCTGCCACAAGGTACCAATAGAACAAACAGATGTATGGAAGACTGCCTTCAAGTCAAAAGAAGGTCTTTTTGAATGGCTGGTCATGCCCTTTGGTTTGACAAATGCTCGAACAAATTTTATGAGGATGATGGATGATATCCTATGACCTTTCACAACCACTTTTGTAGTGGTGTATCTGGATGACATCCTCATCTACAACAAGACTTGGGCAGAACACTTGCAGCATATTCAACAAGTTCTGCACACCCTACATCAACACAAACTATATGCAAACTTGAAAAAATGCTCCTTCGACATGGAGGGTCCACTACTTAGGATACATCATTGATCAACATGGTGTGCATGTGGATCCAACAAAGATCTAGGTCATCCGTGACTGGCCAGCCCCAACTACACTCACTAAAATTCGGAGCTTCTTGGGCCTCGCCAATTTCTATCGAAGGTTCATGTTGGTATTCTCTCATATCGCATGGGTCCTTAGCCAAGTAACCATGGGTGGTGGTAAGGAAAAATTTGTGTGGGGCCTGTCCCAACAACAAGCCTTCGATGAATTGAAGAAGTGTTTGTGCTCATCCCTAGTACATTCATTACCAAACCTGCAACATCCCTTTGAGATCGAGACAGATGCTTCAAACTATGTTGTGGGCATCGTTCTCACTCGACACGGCCACCCTGTGGCATATCATAATGAGACACTATCAGATGTTGTCCGTAAGTAACCTACTTATGACAAATAAATGTACTCCATTGTGAAAGCTTGCCGCAAGTGGAGATATTACATTCTTGGGAAGGAGACAATCATCCACACTGATCACAAGCCACTACAGTTCATACAGATCCAAGGCAAATTGCAGAATGACCGCCATTAGAAGTGGTCAACATACTTACAACAGTTCCACCTCAACATCAAGTATAAGACAAGAAGTACCAACTGAGTTGTTGACTGCCTCAGTCGACCTCCAGTCACGACACTCACCATGGTGCTAGAATCTTTTGGCCACGAGACCTCCAGATGGCCCCACCTCTACGAGATAGACCTTGACTTCTCCACCACCTACCAAATGTTTGGCGCCAACTCAGTGGTTTCTAATTTCCATCTTCATGACGTGTTGTTGTGCCGTTTGAGCCATCTCTGCGTTCCATCAAGTGAGCACACGAAGCTGATTTGGGAAGCTGACTATAGTCAGGTGGAAGGACACTTTGGCATCGAAAAGACAATGAAAATGCTGCATAAACATTTATACTGGCTAAAACTTTGACAGGATGTCGGCAAGTATACCAGGTCCTGCACCACCTGCGCTATTGACAAACATACCACTAAGAAATAGGGCCTGTACACCCTTTGCCTACTCCTAACAAGTCGTGGGAATCCATCTCAATGGACTACATGTCGGGCCTCCCATCCACCAAGAGTGGAAATGACTGTGTTTTTGTGGTTGTTGATTGCTTTTCCAAGATGGTGATTCTAGCTGCTTGGAAGAAGAACATCACAACAAAATCCACTGGCAAGCTCTTCTTTGAATGAGTATGGGTACATTTTGGGATCCCACAAACCATTATTTCAGATTGTGACAGTCAGTTCTTCATCTCATTTTGGTTGAGCCTTTGGTCGCTACTGGATACCAAGCTCACCAAATCCACTGCCTTCCACCCACAGACAGATGGCTAAACTGAGGTTGTCAACCGGATGGTCGTACATATCCTGCTCATGTACAATTCAAAATAGCCCCGTACATGGGATGAGAGTCTACCCTATGTCCAACATAGCTACAACCGAGCCCTGCATAGCTGGCCATATCCCCTTTCAGGTGGGGTTGGGATTCCAACCATTGGGCCCCATGGATGTTGCACTACCCCTAGCGACCACCTCGACTGAGTCGTCCTATGATCCACCAGAAGCTGACAAAGCCACCCAGTTCATTGAGAGGATCCAGCACATCTGCCAACAGGTTCAGAATATTCTACAGAAGTCTAATTCCAAGTACAAGCAACGCCATGATCAACATCGGGTGCCATATAAGTTTCAGGTGGGTAACAAAGTTTGGTTGCATTTGCAGAAAAAACACCTTACAGGTCCCCATCGGAAGCTTCAACCACTCCGTTATGGGCCCTACACCATGACCAAGGCTGTGGGTGACAATGATTTTAAGCTCAACATTCCCCCCTTCCTTGGTCTGCATCCAGTCTTCAACGTGGCTCTCCTTCGACCATATTTACCACCATTATTGGACACCTCAGATATAGGAGAGTAGTTGACACCAATAAATCTCAACCCTAACTGCATGCAACAGACATCCAATGATCATATTATGGACACACAGATCAAGGGCACTCAACAACAAAGGATCCAACTTTATCGAGTCCTCAAAGCAAGGCAACTCCTGCACCAAGGCAAGTGGCTTACCCGAGGCCAAATTCAACATAAATTTTCTCATATGATGGGGGAACTCAACGCAATGGATACCATTGCTTCCTAATGAGGGAGGATTGATCCAGATGGATATCGGTGGCCACCCACCTATTCCACTGGCTCGAAAAACAATTTTCCACCGTGACAATTTTTCAGGTTCCAAACTTCCGGGGCCGTTTTGAGGCCCTAAATGACATTTTTTGGGGATTAGGGGCTCAAGTGAGTGTAGAAGGTGCTAACCTAGGCTAGTTGAAAATTGTTCATCTCGGTTAGACCTTTCCAACGGGCTATCGTGCGCCTAAAACAAAGATCGTATGCAAAAGTTACGACCCCTGGAAGTTGATGTACTAACTTACCCAAACGGGGCCCACATGACTTTTGGCGCTTCATCTCCTAGGGTTAGGTTTTTGGATGTCTAAGGTTTTTGAAATTCCTGTTTATTGTAAAATTCCTTGATAGCCTCATTGTAACCATCTTCTTTTGAATGAGCACAGCCGTTAGATCTCTTCTCAAAGATAAGCCACCACCATTCCAAGAAGCTTGTTTTCCAGTGCATTTTACAATTTCATCTTATTTCCTTATTGAATAGAAAACCCGTTTTAATGCATCTCTGTTATTTTGTGTTAAGCATATTTTAATAATCTCTATTCATTTCGTTGTGCTCATAAAATCCGGATCAGTTCATGTCCTTGGATTGTAGGGCTTCTTTGAGGTGTGAGTGAAGCTTCTTCAACTTCTGAATCCACTGGTGATACCATAATATTTGAATGTTCTTAGGAAAACACAATGCCTCTGTGAGTGGGATCTAGAAAGCCCAAATATTTATTCAAGGTTACTCAAACTTATTTCTAGTTGGTAAGTGGAGTGTGGCCTAGGAATTTCATCAATCGGTCCATGCCCAAGCATATTTTCAACAAACGTTGAATGATCCTTTAGATTGCTTACAATGAATCTTGTTCAAGTTGTCGAGATAATCCTCCTTGCTAGCTATTCACAAGAGATAATTCATATCTCATCTTAGGGTGGGTGGGAATTTATTTAGATAGATTATAAATCATGAGATAAATAACCATTGAGCGACGTCCCAAGGAGCCAACTTATAAATCATGAGCTAGGTAAGCATTGAGCGATTTCCAAGGTAGCCATATTTTTTAGGACATCCAAAGATTCCGCTTGCCTTATTTTGTTGACCAGCCATCTCAGAGAGTCCCCCAAAAAATTAAGAACGAGGTAGTTATAGGCTATGGAGAAATAGGTATGTAGATGCAGGACATTTGTGAGGAGAATTTCTTCATTTGCTTGGAGTTATGAACCTAATCCTATGGATCCATCAACCTTGAATGCATGGTTAGAGGAGGATGGTGGTTTATTGCTCTCCAGGTATAAATTTGAAAACACATTGAATGAGGCATTTCAAGAGATTGATTTCCTTTGCAATTCTGCTATCAATTAGAAGGATTATGTTTCCATCTCTAGTTTTGTGGGCACTATTTTGGATATGAAGCTAATGAGTGGTGCCCCGTGCTCAAATTTGGAGGTGGTAAGGATTTAGACTCAGGAGGGAACAAGAAATCCAAAGAGATGTAAATGTATAAAAAAAACACAGGAGGCCATAAGCTTGAACCTGGGTAGCAAAACTAAACTCAACGACATTATGAAAATGGGGGATCGAGGACTGGTAGGATGTTTTCTTGGGAAGATAATGAGTAGTGAAGAACAAAAGAATTTGACCGAGCTCAATTATTTAATATCTATGGACCATAATCAAGCATCATTAGAAGTAAAGTGTGGGAAATAACTATCCTTAATTAGGGCTCTTAGAGCAACTTCCCCTTTCAAGGGTTTCAAATGATTTTTTTGACCCGTAATTGTAGAGGGATGGCCAACTTGATTGTAAAGAGACTAGTTGTAAATATCAAACCTTCTATTATTCTATTGCAAGATATAATGACTAATGGGGATACAATCACTTAGGAACTCTCCAAACTGCTTAGGAATTGGAACTTCTATTTTATTGATGCCACTAGAAGATCAGGTGGGAATGTGACTAGATAGAGTAAATGCTGCTTCACTCTCACAAATTCTTGGGACCTCCTTTTTCTCTTTGGACCTGAGGAAATATATCACAATGTTGAATGTTTATGGTCCTTATTTGGACATGATGAAATACTAGGATCATTTTTTCAAAATGGACTAGTTGTGATATGGGGGTACTTGAATTTCACCTTAGGAGCATTAGAGGTATGGGGCTCAATTGCTCAACTAAAATGTCTCTTTGCATATTTTATTAGAAAATTGGAAGAACTAGTATTTTGGATATTGAATCATACAAGCTATCTCCCACTTGGAGTAACAAGAGAGTCGGGGAAGCTAGAATTTCTAAGAGACTCAATAGTTTTTTAATTTCTAAAGCCTTCCTAGTTGAAGTCAATAGGATCAAACTAGGTCATCACTGGAGGGGAGTCTTATCAGAATATATTGTGTTATAAGTGGCTCCTATAATAAATAAAATTTCTAGTCCCTGTAAATTAAATCCATAGTGGATGAATATGGAAGATTTTGCAGGGAAAACCAAAGAAGTTTGGAAACCTTTTAATGGTAATTTAAGAGAATCTACTCCACATCAGTTCTAACAAAATTTAATAGAGGCAAAAAATGTAGCTACTAATTGGGAAAGGGACACAAAACTAAAAAATGACAGGGTTCTTAGAGAAGTAGAGGAATCCCTAGAGGTTCTCTACAACAAGGAAGGTTTTGGATTTATGACTGAGGAACATAAAATTAAAGTAAATGTACTAGAAGATAAAAGTAGGCACATTATTTTTGAAAAAGAAATATAATGGAGACTTAAGAGCCGAGCATTATGGTTACATGCTAGGGATGAGATTACACAATTATTTCATAGGTATGCCAACTGTAGAAACAATATAAACTTTATTTGGAAAATTGATAAGAGAGATGGTGTCTGGGATACAAATTTCAAGGACATGTCTTTTGAAGGAGAAAAACATTTTCCCTGCATTTTCAAGGAATACACATGTTCTACAATATTATAGGTGATTAGGCTATTAAAATTCTTCCCTAGTTTTGTCAATGAGGAGGATAACCAGACCCTGATAAAGGAGGTTTACAAAGAAGAATTATATTAAACTTTGTAGATATTTCAAAAGGATAAAAGTCCTGGGCTTGATGGAATACCTATTGAATTCTTCTCGGGTTGTTATGATTTTATGGAGGAAGATTTACAAAGAATGGTGGAGAAAAGAATAACTCAAAGGAAAAATGTCGGGAGCCTTCAATACAACATTCCTAGCATTGATTCACAAAGAAGATAATATTATAACTTTTGAGAAGTTTAGACCCATGTCATTATGCAATTGCATATACAAAATTATCTCAAAGGTGTTTGCTAGGATATTGAAAAGTTTTCTTCCAAATCTAATCTCCGAAAAACAATTTGGGTTCTTAGAGGGAAGACAAATTCATGAGGTAGTGGGGATTGCCAAAGAATCCATACATTCAATCAAATTCAGAAACCAAAGGTTGATGGTGATGAAATTGGACCTATTTAAAGCTTATGACAAGGTATGTTGGCTTTACATTAGACCGATTCTAATTCATTTAAGATTTTTCCCATCAGTTTGTTGTTTGGATAGCGAGTTGCATTCCTTTAGTATTTGTTGTTGTATTATTAAATGGAGTAACAACCCCTTTGTTTAGGGAAGGGAGGGGCCTCATACAAGGATGTCCCCTACCATCCCTTCTCTTTCTTTTAATAGCTAAAGGATTAAGCAGGCTACGTAAAGAAGCATAAGGAAATTGTAGTATAAAATGGGTACCTATTGGAGCATCATGAAATATCACACATCTACTATTTCTAGACGATATATTGATTACTCAACTTTTTCCCTATATGACAACTGATCTAGAACAAGCTCTAAAGTATTTGGGTTTCTTTTCGAAGAAAAATAAATATAAAAAAATTTGATTGGTAGTGGTTGATAGATAAAGTAGAGAAGAAAATAAACACGTGGTCCAATAGATGGTTGTCCAAGGGAGGTCATTTGGTTATGGTAAATGTAGTTCTATAAGTGATTCCTATATACTAGATATCACTTGCATGGGTACCAAAAGGTGTTTTGGGAATCATTATGAAAATTTTGTACAAGTTTATCTAATCTGGAGACCAAAAAAAGAAAGGAGTGGTGATAACCTCTTTGAAAAAGATAGCTTTACCAAAAGCCATTAGACAATGGGGCCTCAAAACTCTATTTCTCTTTTCAAAGGATCTTGCTAAAAAAAATGAATGAGGTTAGTTCAAGGAAAAACATTGTGGGTTCAGGTAGTAATAGATAAGTCTATACCACCTAATACAGTGAAGGATTATGTTATCACATAGAATTGTAAGGGTCAAGAATCACTTTGGTTTTGTTTTTGAGTCACACCTTCTATCCTTACATCATTACTTCAACATGTCACACCTCCATGTTGTACACAATATTCTCTTTTTCATCATCTATTCGTTTAAGTGTCAAGTCAGAGTCGGGTGTATGCGCTGCCAACTCACTAGGAGAGTTCGCAACGTACTCTAAGTACATCATGCTTTCATGTGTCATAATTGCAAATTAAAGAACCATGACAGAGGATATTTCAGTGTTTTCAACACCATCTTTAACCAATTTTCAGGGATCATGTCATTGGATATCCTAATAGTCTCCTCAAAGTATGCAATTATGTTTGAGCTAGGAGTTGTGAACTCGTTGAAGGAGAGTGTTGGAGGTCGAATAGTTTGCAGACACGTGTGTTCAAATCCCCAATTATCTGCATCAAGATCAGGTCTACCAGGTACTTCATGAGGGTTATCATGTTATTTGAAGGTTGAGAGGAGGTCCTCTACTGATATATTTGTTGGCGTTGCAAACTATCACTGCATTGCTATTAGTTTGCAAAATTAACTTAAAATATGCTCTGAATTGTTCCTACTAAACCATACCAAATTATGACCTCATTCAGTTTTCCTCATGCTCAAAATTTACTTTCTCCCATCATTTTCACCTAGCACTGTGAACAGGCTCACAAAGCGTCGCGAACCCTATGTTCCAGCATTGTTAAAACTGCGTCCTCTGCATCTTTCTAAAATTTCAAACTTAACAAAGTTATTATAACTCTATCCATTCTGTAGTGTGCAATTGATCATATGTGGGAGAAGACTTAAAGTTGCAAGTATGGTGATGTTGTTAACAAATTTCTGATGATGATAAAAACCTATTTTGCAAAGACTTACCTTTGTCTCCCTCCATTATAATTTTCAGTGGTTTTTCCTTAGCCTTTCTATTCGAAGAATGCATTGTCTCATTCATGAGTGTGTATAAAATGAGGAGTATATAAGCTCTATACAATATTAGCCTATTGGAAAAGTCTTGTAATCAAAACCCAAATCTTCTATATTCCCTATTTCACATCTAGCAGTCATTAAATATTACAGTAAGGTTTTCTTCAAGCGACAGTTATGCACAATCAACAACATAAGAAGAGTTGGCCAAGAGAAATCTGGATATGTTTGGCTAAGGTTGCTACCAGGAGAAGCTCCAGAGTTAAAAAATGAAGATTTTGAACCTCCTTAACCATATCAGTTTTTGACAAGTTTCCTGTTTTATGCATTTTGCATTTTTTGAGGATCGTTATGCTTTATAAACCATGTTTAGCTACTCAGATATTCTCTTCTAGTCATGTGCCAATATTATAAGTTGTTACAACATTTTGGGGCACTGGAGACAGTTTTTTAAATGTTAAAAAATTTGGCAAAGTGAAACATGCTGCTATAGGAAAGTTCACAGTGCCAACATTGCGAATTGGTAATTTATGAAAATTTGTAAGTAATTAACACACAACAAAGGATTGTTTTTCTTGTAACTTTTGAATTCCCATATGGGTTCCTCTGAATGTGGAAAAAAAAAATGGTGTTTTTGAATTACTGAAAAAACATAAGCCCAACCCAGTTTGTATTTTTGGAGAAAAGACAAAATCATCACCTACATGATAGTTCGTAGTGCACGCTGTCACAAGCACTACGAACTCTAATAGTATAACAAATTTGATCTATGGGAGGGCTGCCAACTGTCAGGGAAGGTTTGAATGGCCTCCTAGGAGTTATTTGGACATGAGGGACATCTGTTCAATGTCCATATCAAGCAACATGACCTGTTTCGAAAGGCATTTATCACAATACGCAAGATCCCGAAAAATAGGAATTTGTTAGGTTTTTGTTGGAATATTTTGTAACAAGACTCCTAACTGGAGGGGGATCCTATGTATCTCTTTGGTTTCGACCTCCTTAGGGTATATAGAGACCATTCACTATATATGAAAGTGGATTTTGAGAAGGAAAAGGTTAGATTCATGATCCAAGAGAGGAGAGAGCTAGAGGAGCAGTTGAGTGTGCTCATTTGTAAGCCTGAGGGCATGTGTTATATGGATTTTTTCCATTAGATATTCATGAGAGTTGTGATACTAGAATGTTTTTCTCTTTTTTCCATTCTTTCTTATCATCTTGCTTGAGTAATATTTACATATTTTGAAGATCAAAAGATGCCTTTGGGTAATGGATTCATGAGCTCCAAAGGATTTGTGGTAATTTCCTATTAATCATTGATTATTGTTCAAGCACTCTTTAATCTATCTTACAGAAAGGATTTATGTACAATGGATGTTCTTCCTTTTGTCATATTCACCATGCTTCTACTCATCATTATATATCCCTTTGTTTGATATACAATTTGATTGCCTTTGATCTGTAGGATGTGATGACTCCTTGCCCAATGGAATGCCTCTGCAGACAAGTTGTTGCCCTCTCCCTTTCTTTCCCAGTCTTGCTGATTGTTGAGTTGAGGAAAAGGTACAAATATCCTCCTTATCACCATGGTTTATGATATAATCTTGATTGAATTTTCTATTAATTAGAAATAATTAGGACAAAAATGATTAAAAAGTCTTCTAGAAATATTATTGAGTGATATTAGGTAATTTCTGAATTTTGTTTGAATTGTTTGATTTTATTGCAGGAATAGACAAATATTTTTAAACTCAGGATAGCTAGGAAGATTTTGAAGATGCATAGACTATTGGAGGTTGAAGAAATCAGACGCAAAGCAGTTTTGAGGAAGATTGATTCTCTGTTTTGTAATCTTTATAAATAGTAAAAGCAATCCCAAGGATCTCTCGATCCTCAGGATAGCTTAATTTACCCATATCATTGTAATATATAGAGGGAAATGAACCATAGAGAAACATCGAATACATTTGTCCAAGCATTCAGATCTCTAAATTGCTCTGTACAAGCAGTCTATTGTAAATGTTGTACCAGTTATGGAATTAATAGAAGCTTTGAGTGTTTTTACCATCTTTGCATACTGAGTTTCTAGCAGTAGTACTTCCGAAGACCATGGGCCCAGTCAGAAGGAGTTACTATCTCAATATGTAATCGTATCAATTTGATTTCAGTTCTATGATTTAATTGTCTTTGCAATAGTTAATATAAATGCATGAGTGTGTTGATGTTTTTATAAATTTGTGATGCTATTTAATTGCAAGGGATAGATGTTTCATGTGAATATTATCGATTGCTGTTCCATTTCCCATTGCTGTAGTTTATTGCTTGAAAATTTCCTCTCATTTTCACACACGCTGCCCTTTTATTAAATTTATAGTTGATGTTCCTTTCGCTTAATTCTTCATTTGTTGTTCCTTCTCAATTTACAGTACTTAGTTGTTCCTTTCCAGCAGATTAAATAATCATTGACAGATCGATTTATTGAGTATTCTCATAGATTAAATTCCTATTTCTTAGCTAGATGAATTCAACAAATTAGTTAATGCCTTTAATTCACAACATGCTATTGATTAGATTATAATTCTGTTGAGTAAAATTCTAGTTTCAGAAGTCTTATGAATGTGTGAGGAACTTGATGATTGAGAAACTCAGATTTGCTTTGACTACACGATTTTAACCTCTACAACTATCTGCATAGACTTTGTTGATATTATTGAAAGAAAAGACGAATCCATGGTTGATAAATTAATGTTAAACTAAGGTTGTTTTAGGACATCTTTAGAGACCAACATTTTGGCGCCGTTGCCGGGGAGAATGTCAAAGATAACATAGGTGGGTTCTCTGGAGGATAAGGTATTGAAAACGGAAGGTAAGAACCTATGTAGGCAACAAGTAAAATGATTGTGCCAACACATGCCTTCAGCTGATGCATAGAGGTCATATAGGTACTTAGAATTTTGTGTGAAGTGTGTCTGACTAAGAAGAAAGAACCTGAAAAACCAAAACCCCCACCAAAAAATATAAAATCCCAGGGCCTGGTGCCCCCTAGAAGAAGCACTTTCATAGACGAAATCATCCGAAAAGCTGAATCTCAAGCTTTGGTTGGACCCCGAAAAGGTTCTACCCGAATCCCTCAAGCAACAAATTCACCCACTGCAACTTATGCTGAGGTTCATAGCAGAAATGAAGAGACTAAACAAAGTTTTCAAAATATAGATACTCCACCTCTTATCCCTTTAGACGAGGGAAATTCTTGGAATTTGGAAGAAGGAGAAGGGGAGACCAGTGGATTTGCTAAAGAAAACCCATCACCACCACCTGATCCTAGATCTCCTGTGATTCTGATAGGAGAAGGTACACCTGAAATTCCAGATAGAGGTAGCGCAATTAAATCCCCTCGGGGACCAAGTAATCAATCACCCCAAATAGAACGCCCAGACCAAGAAATCCCTGAAGGATATTGGAATATATTCAACCAAATGGCACAGCAAAATCCACCGCGACCCCAGACTTTCACCTTGGAATATCCTATAGTCTATCTAGTTGCTAATTCCCCAATGCAATCCTTTCCATTACAAAATCTTCCAACTTTTCATGGATTAATATTAGAGCACCCTGACGCATTCTTATTCGAATTTGATGTGCTGTGTAGAGGTTATGACTACACCTATGAACCCTAGAAACCGAAGCTGTTCCCTTCCACTTTGAAAGGAGCATCTTTGCGCTGGTTTATGGGATTATGAGGAGGAACTATAAATTCATGGGATGAAATGAAACAAGCCTTCATCACGAAATACCAGGATTACTGTAGAACCAAGGATCTAAAAGACAAAATCTTTCAAATGACCGCAAAAGAAAATGAGACATTAGAGAATATGTTGAAAGGTTTTAGTATAACTTGCAAGGATCACCTTATGGTACACTACCAGGTGAGGTACTTAAAGCCACTTTGATAAAAGGTATGCAGGATGAATGGGTAGAAAGATTGAATTTAATGGGGAAAGGTGATATTTATCAAGAAACTTATGATAACATTATCCAATTGTGCATCAAGTGCTCATGTGGAAGTACATGAACCAGATCGGGAATGCGGGCTCCCCTCACCAGACATAGCAACATTACTAGCGAGGGTGTCACCTGAGTAGAAGTTGGTAATCTTTTAGAAAATTTCAAAACTGACATTTTGAGTACTCTGACTACACAATTGGATGTTCTGTAGGATAAATGGAAACAAGCAGAAGTAGAACAATCCTTGGCCATATTTTTCCATCGATGCAGAAAGAAACATGGTCCGAGGGAATTTCCTTTGGAGGTGGTTCGAGTTTGCGCCATCTGTGCCAAATACCATGCAACAGAGAAATGTCCATCACTCCCAGGACTAAAAGCTGTCTTCAAAGAAGAAAAAGAGGAAACAAAACCAGTATATCTGATGGCTTAGCATCACCAATGGAAGGCTCTTCACCCAGGTACGCTACAATATCCTTCCTCTTTCTTTTCTAGGAAGTATAATCAACAACAAAATTTTGAAACACATGGTAGGGCCAACCATTTGCTAACCCTACCCGGTAGTCCCAACAATATCCTAGTGCACCCTGGCCAAATCAATCAGCTACAAATCCCACCTGGCCAAGTCAATCAGCTGGAAATCCCACTTGGCCAAATCAATCAGCTGCAAATCCTGCCTGGCCTAACTCGCAATACCCTACCCGATCTTGGCAAAATTCAAATAATAACCTCTATCCTTCACAGTGAACTAACACGACTGCCCAATGCCCTAATTGGAATCAAATTTGGCAGCGCCTCATGGGGATGACCAATCGACCCATGGGGATGGATCCTCAAGATCATCCCACTATACAAGCTCCACTCCAATTACCCCAAAACCCTCAACCTCAAATGCAGCCTCAATTACCAGCTCAACCCAACCTAAATCCTAATAATAGACTAGCCCAGCTTGTGCAAATTATTGAGAATTTGGATGGGGAAATAAACCGTGTAGGGTGCAACGAAATCTGGTTGAGGTCAGGGTGCATAATTTATCCTGAAGAAAGTAACATTCACCAAGAGCAGGATAATGAAAAAAATATACAACCAACAATAACACCCTCGACTTTGGTCATAAAAGAAGAAGTAGAGCAGGGGGGAAACACAGTCGAGCAACAAAATCCTGATGAGGATGTGATTCCTCCTCCCCTGTTTCCCGAGAGGATAATGATAGCCAAACCAGATATATATCCTAACTTCGATATTGTAGGGGAACTAAATAATCTCTATGTTAATATCCCACTCCTACAGGCTCTGCAAGACATCCCAATTTATGCAAAGACAATTAAGGAATTATGTGGGAAGAAGCCTGTCAGGAAATCTAAAAATCCATCAATTGTTCGCGTGGTAGGAGCCTTGCCCGATCTTATTCTAGGCAAGCATGAGCCGATCGAGTATATGGACCCAGGGAATCCCATGGTAACAGTGCAAATACATGGTTGTTTTTTTCCCAATACACTAGTGGATTTGGAGGCATCCATTAATATCCTGACCATCGAGACCGGTAACATCCTGGGTTTCATCTCCTTCGAACCTACTTCAATTATGTTACAATTGGCTGAAAGATCAATGGTTAAACCAGTCGAAACATTACAAAATATAACCATTTCGGTCGACTCTTGGGAATACCCAGCTGATTTCCTCATTATCAACCTAGGAAGTGGACTCGATGGAAACCCATTGATACTGGGAAGACCATGGCTCACAACAACATATGCATACATAGGATGTTGCACATGAAACATGAAAATTGCTAGAGGAAGTGCTACAAAGAACCTCATCCTATATCCTCTAGCTAAACCAAGTATGCCTATCATACATCAACAGTTGCCACCACCTAGATATCCATAAAAGAATCTTTGATCTCCTCTCACATTGGAAGAAGCTCTCAGACTCAAGAACCAACTAGAAGATGATGTGATCAATAACTTCATTAAAAGTCCAACCATTATAAGCAACCCAACATGTCAAATGCTAAAAGATGTTTTAGATAATGAAGCACAGGGAGATGCTTTGGAAGAATTGATGGAGCAATAGATTCCCACTACTGCTGTCCATAAAAGCATATTAGTTGAAATTGCACTAGGGAGGTTTTTGAATATTAATGCTAATTTGAATGAGCAACAACAACAAAAATTGATTTAGATCCTTTCTAAATATCAACAAGCTTTTGATTGGGAGTATCCTGACATGAAGGGCATCGATCCCCAACTCTGTACACATCATATCTATATTGAGAAAGATGCCCGACCCATCCAACAACCCTAACGAAGATTGAACCCTCATCTCAGGGATGTTGTTAAAGAATAGTTACACAAACCGTTGGATGTAAACTTCATATATCTTATTTCAGTCAGTCCGTGGGTCTCTCCACTAGTAATCGTCCCCAAGAAGAATGGGAAATGGTGGATCTGTGTAGACTACAGAGAACTCAATAAATCTACCAAGAAAGACCACTCCCCCCTACCTTTTATTGACCAAGTCCTTGATACTTTAGCAGGGAAGCAATTCTTTTCCTTCCTAGATGGTTTTAGTGGTTATAATCAGATCCAGATTGCTCCATAAGACCAAGATAAAACTACATTTACATGTCCCTGGGGTACCTTCGCATATAGAGTATTTCCCTTTGGATTATGTAATGCTCTAGCCACATTCCAGAGAGCCATTCTAAGCATATTTTCTGATTTGATTAATGAAGGACTTGAAGTTTACATGGACGATTTCACCCCGTATGGCATTGATTTTGATCAAGCTTTAATAAATCTGGAAAAGGTACTGGAATGATGCATTGCTACCAGGCTATGTTTGAGTCATGAAAAATGTCATATGATGATGACCGAAGGTGTGGTACTAGGACACTATGTTTCTACAAATGGATTTAAGGTAGATCCAACAAAAATAGAGGTAATTCTTAATATTCCTACACCTCGGACACAAACTGCGGTATGTAGTTTCCTTGGATGTGCAGGATATTATCGTAGATTCATAGAAAATTTTTCAAGAACAATTGCACCTTTACATGCTTTAACTGGTAATGCAAAATTTCAGTGGTATGATAAGTGTGATGTTGCGTTTGCAGAACTCAAAAGGCTGGTCTCAACAACACCGGTGCTGAGAGGACCAAATTGGAAATTTCCATTTCATATTTCTACTGATGCATAAGATATCACCATAGGCGCTGTCCTTGGACAGGAAGAAGACAAGAAACCTTATTCTATTTATTTTATTATAAAAAATATTAGTCCTACTGAATTAAATTATACAGTAACATAAAAAGAATTTTTAGCCGTTACACATGCTATTAATAAATTCCGCCACTATATAACAGGCTATCGAGTAATTCTGTATACTGATCATTCTGCTATTAAATATTTAGCTAACAAACCGATCACTAATGGACGGGTTACTCAGTAGTTATTACTATTGTAGGAATTCAACATCACCATCAAGGATCGACCTAGAAGAGAGAATCTCATTGCAAATTTCTTGTCTCGCATACCCAAAACAAATGATTCTATGAAAGTGGAAGACCAATTTCCAGATGAACACATGTTCACTGTCAATATTAAAACACCATCGTACGCCGATGTGGCTAATTATTTGGAAGCTGGGAAACTACCAACAAACCTATCCCCAAGAGAAAGGAAACTGATCGTCCAGCGCAGTGCACGATTCACCTAGATTGGTGGATATCGTTTCCACACAGGGGATGAACTCCAGATCCGAAGATGCATAAGGGATGATGAAATTTACAATGTCTTGAAGGAGGGTCATGATGAGCCCTGTGGCAGACATTTTTCAGAATGCAGAACTGGGAATAATATTTTACAGATGGGCTACTATTGGACCTCGGTATTTAAATATGCGAAGAAGTATGTCCAAGCCTGCGATAGCTTCCAAAGGATGGGTCGACCCGACCAAGCTGATGAAATGCCCCTGCAAGCACAAGTAGTCGTAGAACCTTTCGAGAGATGGGCACTAGATTTTGTTGGCCCCTTTAACCCAAAATCAAATTAGAAGGCTTACATCCTATTTGCAACAGACTATACGACCAAATGGGTAGAGGCAATAGCCTTGTCAAATGCAACGGAGGAAGCAGTCATTAAGTTTCTCTTCAAATTATTTGTACACTATGGATTACCGAGGGGAGTAATCACTGATGGAGGATTGCAATTTACAACCCATAAAATCATGACCACCCTACGCAATTATCATATTAAACACAAAGTTACTCCCCCATACCACCCACAGGAAAACAGACAAGTAGAAAGTAACAATAAAGTCTTGGAGGCAATTTTGACAAAAATAGTCTCAACAATCCGTCAGAATTGGGTAGCTGAGCTTCCAAATGCCTTATGGGCCTATCACATGACATGGCATAACACTACTGGCTACACTCCTTATCATCTAGTCTATGGCAAAGAACCTATATTTCCAATTGAATTTGAGATCAAGACTCTAAGGATGGCCCAAGAAATTGGACTGGATCTTACAGAGGCACATACACAATGCTTACAACAACTCGATGAGTTAGATGAAGCATGCCTGTTCACCCTACAACACACAAATATTATTCAACAACAAAGGGATAGCTGGCACGATAAACATATCAATAATAAATCCTTCCAGAAAGGTGATTGGGCGCTTTTCTATTATTCCATATTTTAGGATTTTCCTGGAAAATTACAGACTGATAACGACACTGTCACTTTAGTTACCATCGATAGGCCTGGTTCTCCTTTTCTGGTAAATGGAGATCGGTTACGACTCTACCATCAACCGCTTTCAAAATAATCCTTTTGCCAAGAAGTAAGTAAGGACCCTATTGTTCAGATTTTAGCTGGCTGGGAAGGTAACCCAACAGCTTGAACTTCATAAAATGATGATTTTTTATCAGCACTTTACACATTCTATATAGATTTGATTAAGTTTTTTTGTTTTTTACTTTCTAGGAAAGTCACTTGATAGAATAAGAACTAGAAAAGATGTTTGTAATGAATATAATTAACACTCTTTTCTATTCCTTGCTCCTATCTCACTTTGTAAAAACCATCAAATATAAACCCTGTTTTCACAGAAGATGAACATGTTCCGCAACAAAAATCGGGTGACTATAATGAATGTATAACACTAAAAAACCATCCAATACTTTGATTGAATAAACCTACCCACAAAAATTGAATGAATTTAGTTGATGACTAATCAGTCCTAGATTTGCTAAAACAAAAATGTCTGCGGGAGGTTTCCAATCACTTAATTAGATGGTTATTTTTTTTTATCGAACATCATCTTTGCCGTTCATTTGAAATGGAACAACTTCCGTTCCCTTCGTACGATTGTTGTTCGCTTTGAGCGATTGTTGTTCCCTTTGCGTGTGGTTTCCGTTCATTTGAATGGAACAACTGTCGTTCCCTTCGTGTGATTGTTGTTCCCTTCACGGGTAGTATCGTCCATTTGAAAGTAACGACTGTCGTTCCCTTTGTTACAACTCTTGTTCCCTTTGTCGTGACTGCCGTTCCTTTTTCGGATAAGCACTGTTCATTCGAAAGGAACAACTGCTGTTCCTTCTACGTTTTTTCCTTATTGTTGTTCCTTTTTCTCAAAAGACACGATTCTTTTCTCATGAAGAAACATGCCATTAGTACGTTAGCCACGCCTTTGGGTATGAACTTCACTAATTAATTTTCACCAGCATCACTTCTAATTATCATAGTAACAATTTTTCATTTTTGTGGACTACCTAGCATACCTTATCGAATTGTTTTTGGATTGTTTCATCGAATTATCTTAAATACTGTTCATAATCCTTAACCACCATAATTTGTTTCTTTCCCCTATATATATACATATACTTGAATGATAATTTGCCTTCATATCATAATAATGAGTCTAAAGAACATTTTACTTGGCATTCTTACACTTCTTACGCCATCCCTCACTATTAAGGAGTAGATGAGCCTCCCTTAATAGAGCCTAAAAAAAAAAAAAACGATGGAAACAATAAATTAAATACAAGTAAAGAAATAAACTTATCCCACAAAGGATAGGGGTTCTCATTATGAGCGAACCTATCACGATCATCAGATAATAACATAAGTGACATTCCCACTATGGCTACCACACCAGGGCAATGGCCTTTGGCATTTTTTTCGTCAAAGGACAAGAGGTCTCATCACGAGCCGACTTGTTCACTTAGGTTATGATCTAGTGAGTGGCATTATCGTTATCTGGATACCAAACTAGGATAGTGGTATTTTTGGGAAAAGACGATTCAACCTATTTATTAAGGATACATTTTCATCTATGGGTTAAAAGGCAACCTTGTCGAGGCTATGGACGCCTGTTGGCAACAATGGCTCTACCTGTGGTATCAAAGTTTACCTTAAATACACCAAGTTTTTTGTGTGTTCCTAGACTTCCTTTCTTAACAACGAGGCTATCATTCCAGTTATATCCAATAACAAGGGAAAGTAAGAAGGTTATGACATGTGGAATATTTCTAAACACATGAACAAATTTAAATTATTCAAAATCTTTTTCCTTAAACATTTTTTGAACATAGGTATGTAAATTTAAATTTCCCACACAAGAGTGACTATTGTTCATGATTACTGTTAAAGTGATTTTGAAGGTTATTTATGATTGTTCTCCCAGTAGCGGCGGCGGCGTAGTACTTACCCCTCACTTCAACTACCTGCCATGATTACACTTGTACATGTTGACGGTCGAGGTCGACCTTTCCATTTATGGGGGGGCGGATATTCTGCACATTTACCGATAGATCATAATGATTGCAATAAATGGGGAAACTCACATTTTTTTTATATACATTTGTTGTTCTATGATATTTGCTATTTTTGGTGATATTGTCTCAAAAGCTGGTCGAACTAAGATGGACCAAGGAATGATAGCTGTCCTCAGATGTTCACAGAAGACATGGGTCACCGAAGTGTACGACGGGAGCCCACATTGATGCAGGTAACCAACCAAGCAAGGACAATTTTACATCGTCTGGAGTGGACATAGTATTTCAACAAATTGCAAGGATATGACACAAATATCATGCTAGCATTTTTTCAGAACTTGCAGAGAGGAGTCTCCATGGTATGAGACATACAAATTCGGTCATTGAGGAAATTATAGAGGAGGTTGTAGGCCTCACCAACGAAGGTATACAGAGGACTGGGAAGTATAAAACTCTCAGGGGCTGCAGAATCTTTCGTAGAACCTGGGGAAGAACTCAATAAAAAGGGGAAGGGACTCAACCCCACCACTTTCAACGAGCCATGGAGGGAGCTGGTAGGAGTAATACAAAGGTATATCACATGTGATGGGAGGTACGATGTGGTGAGGCTGTGCCACCTCAAATTTTTAGCAGCACTAAAACAAAGGTTAGTAATAAATTTGCTATTTTTTCTAAATGTTATGTTACATGAAGTTGCTGCAAGAACTCAGAAGGCTAAGCATCCTGTCACTATAATTAGTCATCGTGGACTAGTAAAGTTAATAGCAAACAGGGCCCTGAGCCAAAATCAAATAACTTGGGGTGATCTAATTGAGGCCGATAGGCACCTACAAATCGAACAACCCGAAATTAACCAAGAAACCCCCTCACATAGAATTAAGACAACTCAGGAAGAAGGAGGCAGTGCCCAAATTGAAACTCCACTACCCCAGCCTGAAATTGAAGCATACCCCATCCAACTGGAAGAAACCTAGACCAAACAGGAAGAAACATCAAGGAAGAGGAGAAAAATAACAATTGTTGTTCCTGAAACCTCTACTGTGAAAATAAGAAGGGGAAAAAATAAAATTCAACCTGAAAACGTTTAGGAAGCTATGCAGACAGAACAACCCTCACAAGACACTTAAGAAAATGCACAGACATAACAACCATCACTCGAAAACCTTACAGAACAATTCTTCAAAAGTTATGAGGTAGAGATGGCTCAAGTACTTGGAAATTTAGGGACATCAGACATAGGTAGGTCTGAAGAGCACCAAACACCAACTTCTTCTTCAAACCTTGCCTTAGACCTCCTTGACATAGAGATGCCATTCCCCGAAGATACAGTACAACCATAACCTCACACTGAGGTAAACCACCCTATAGAACATACAAAACACACAGAAGAAATAGGGGAACAATCACTAGCTGATCAAGGTGGGGAAGACCTTAACATTTCCCATAAACAAAAAACAAAAGGCAAAGGCCACAAAAAATCAGAAAATTGAAAAAGGAAAATAGAATATTAAGAAAAAGGGTTAAAAAAATCAAAGTATTGAAACAAAAAGTTGGTAGGCTCAAAGAAATAATTAGAGAATTAAGGAAACAATTGGAGTAAGTTGACAAGGCCTATGAGAGGAAGAAATCCAAAAGGCCTAGAACACAGGGAAGAAAACCACTTCCCAGGAGGACAGTCCATACCAATTCTATTGAAACACAAACATAATTGCCTACCTTTGTGGAAAAAACAAAGATAGAAACACAAACATAGATTCCAGCAGTAGAAGAAACAGATGTCCAAACTGAGGGAGTGCTTCCTACAGATTTCCCTGCTCCTTTGGAGAAAATTGATGAAGAGACCCAGACAGATGCCCCAACAACAAAAGAGATAACTGTTTAGACCGAGGAAGCATTTCAGTCTCCTGAATATGGTACCATTATTAATAGGTTGGAGGCAGAGCTGGTGCAAACCCAACAAACCCTGAATCAATGCAGGAGTGAGATGGTAACCATGGCAGAGCATCATAAAGTTGTTAAACAACTTCAAGCCATGTCAACAAAAGAGAATGAGAATTTTTTTGAGCTCAATATAGCTCAAGGGAAGGTAAATAAAGTACAGGGCCAATTAGATAAAGCTTTGGAGCAAATCAAAGAAATTTTCTCTGTTTATTCTGATATAGTAGCTTGTAGGGCTCCTGCTACTAATTACACCTTATTTTTATTGGAACGTTATTTGTTGCTAAGGATAAAATATATTAGAGTAGGCAAACCTTTTGAGTTCACCACTGTTTCTGAGTTTGTTTCATGTTTTAGATAACAAGAAGAAGGAGTACTGAGCTATACCTTCACAATTTCATCCTGGGAGAAAACATAAATGAGAACCCTAATCGTTTCATTGGGGACATACAGTTTCAAGAATTCTTGTATTTAACCAAGATCCAAACCATGTGGGCTAAATCACACAAGACCTTCATGAAAAGGGAGGCTAGGCTAGACCTCTAGATCAGAGGGGAACCTCCCAAATCCTTTATAGCCATTATGCAACACAAAACATTCATGAAAAGGGAGAAGCTTGCAGAATCGTTAGCTCCTATCCACCGATAGGTTGTACGTTAAGGTCTACCATATTTTAGGGAGATTAAAGAAGAATCTATTGTTGCTTCCAAACTAAGATGGGATGCCTCCTCAAATGCAGTCAAGAATAGGGAACCCTTTGGTTTAAAAAACTTTCATGCAACTACCTTCATGTTGGAGATATATACCAGAATGATCCTGGATGAAGGACCTGCCTATATTGGGTGCATATACAGTCCTCCTATTATTTGGTATCCTCCATAGGGTTACCAGAGAAATTATGAAATTCATAAGAAGGAGGAAGAAGCTGCTTTTTAATATCTCAGAAGTAAGAATGGGTTCAAAAGACCTGGAGAAAAGACCTCTCCTCCCTTCAACATCACTGCTTTACATGTAAAATATTTGCTTGCATGAGGAAATGCAAGAAGGTAAACTGGGGGGTATGTTAAGTTGAGGAAAAGGTACAAATATCCTCCTTATCACCATGGTTTATGATATAATCTTGATTGACTTTTCTATTAATTAGAAATAATTAGGACAAAAAATGATTAAAAAGTCTTCTAGAAATATTATTGAGTTATATTAGGTAATTTCTGAATTTAGTTTGAATTGTTTTATTTTATTGCAGGAATAAACAAATATTGTTAAACTCAAGATAGCTAAGAAGATTTTGAATATGCGTAGACTATTGGAGGTTGAAGAAATTAGGCGCAAAGCAATTTTGAGGAAGATTGATTTTCTGTTTTGTAATATTTATAAATAGTAAAAGCAATACTGATGATCTCTCAATCCTCAGGATAGCTTAATTTACCCATATCATTGTAATATATAGAGGGCAATGAACCATAGAAAAAAATTGAAGAAATTTATCCAAGTATTCGGATCTCTGAATTGCTCTGTACAAGCACTCTATTGTAAATGTTGTACCAGTTATGGAATTAATAGAAGCGTTGAGCGTTTTACCATGTTTGCATACTGAGTTTCTAGCAGCAGTACTTCTGAATATCGTGGGTCCAGTCGGAAGGAGTTACTGTCTCAATCTGTAATTGTATCAATTTGATTTCAGTGTTGTGATTTAATTCTCTTTGCAACAGTTAATATAAATGCATGAGTGTGTTGATGTTTTTATAAATTGGTGATGCTATTTCATTGCAGAGGATAGATGTTTCATGTGAATCTTATCGATTGTTGTTCCAATTCCCATTGCTATAGTTTATTTCTTGAAAAGTTCCTCTCATTTTCACATGCCCTGTCCTTTTATTAAATTTACAGTTGCTGTTCCTTTCACTTAATTCCGCATTTACTGTTCATTCTCAATTTACAGTACTTAACTGTTCCTTTCTAGCAGATTAAATAATAATTGACAAATCGATTTATTGAGTATTCTCATAGATTAAATTCCTGTTTCTTATCTAGATGAATTCAACAAATTAGTTAATGCCTTTAATTCACAACATGTTATTGATTAGATTATAATTATGTTAAGTAAAATCCTAGTTTCAGAATTCTTATGAATGTGTGAGGAACTTGATGATTGATAAACTCAGATTTTCTTTGACTACACAATTTTAACCTATACAACTATTTGCATAGACTTTGCTGATATTCTTGAAAGAAAAGATGAATTGATGGTTGATAAATTAATGTTAAACCAAGGTTTTTTTAGGACATCTTTAGAGCCCAACACTGATCCACCTACCCAAACCAATTTAATCCATTTATATTATGATGGGAACTGGGCTTGCACTTACAACAGTCTAAGTGTGACTCTCAGTGCTAACATTTTTGGCACCGTTACTGGGGATGGGAGTGAAGAAATCATCCTTGGGAGAATGACAACGATCAAATCCAGCTCTTGATGGTAGACATGGGAAGGACACAAGATTGACTGCAATCCTCTACCTGGCGACTCCAACTTCATCATAGATGAATCTATGGGCAACTCCAATGGTTTGAAATGGACAAGATTCTTACTCATAGGTATGCATTTTTTGATTTCTCAAATATATCTGGTTTTCCAAACCCCGTGCCTGATAGAAGTGAATGGGAAGGTTGCCTTCCTAGGTTTAGAGGGGAAAATTGGGAAATGCGAGTTGAGTTTTTACTAGATTTTCACGTGTGCATACTTAAGCTGAAAGTTATACATCAACATGTCCTGATCAAATTGTTTACATCTTCTTTATATGGAGCAACTCGTGATTGGTGTAGATCACTCCCGGTTTCTTGTATTACTTCACTATGACATTTTCGTAATGCATTTCATTTGTTTTGTAAAGAGAAATTTGCAGCTGATTTCTTTTATCAAGAATGCTGTTATGAATTTGATTTGTTGAGTAAAGGATCAAATAGTCATAAAGAGTATGCTGCAGTAGAATACACTTTTCATAATGATCAAGAGGATGATGATATTCAAAGTGATAGTCAGGATGTAGATACTTTTGACAATGTATCAAATGTATCTACGGTTTTAAGTTGTCATGAAAATCAAATTGTTTCCATTGAGTATTAAAATGATAATGAGTAGATCGATATAGCAACATGTGACAGTTTTGAATCTAAGGCACGAGAATATATTAAAGAAGATAAGGAAGAATTGCAACAACAATTGGAATTCTATTTATCACCTATTGATGAGCAGAAAACTCCAAGGATCAACGAGGAAATGTCTATCATTTATGTACCTGTACTTGCAAAAGACATCAAACAACATATGAGTATCTGTGAAGTATATGAGGATCGTCATTTTATTGATGAATAATCCTTCACAGAGGAGCAAGATGGTTTTCTTAACCAACTAGAAATGTCTTGTCAAAAGTTTCATGATCCTGTGGATTTTTACATAGAGTTATATCTTTCAAAGGTTTCTAATGATCTAGTTGTTGGTATGATTTTAGATCATAGTTGTAAGTATCCATATCTTATTAACCTCTTTCTGCAAGCTTCATATCACTTGAAAATTCTTTCAAACAATTGCATGGAAGGAGTTATTTTCATCAGTTCGATACAGTCAGGAGTTTCACATCTAGCAGTGATTAAATATTACAGTAAGGTTTTGTTCATGTAACAGTTATGGAAAATCAATAGCATAAGAAGAGTTGGCCAAGAGAAATCTAGACATGTTTGGATAAGGTTGCTACCAAGAGAAGCTCCAGAGTTAAAAAATGAAGATGTTGAACCTCCTTAACCATATCAGTTTTTGACAAGTTTCATGTTTTATGCATTTTGCAGTTTTTGAGGATGTTTCTACTTTATAAACCATGTTTATCTACTGGGATGTTATCTTCTAGTTATGTACCAAGATTATAATTTGTTACAACATTTTGGGGCACTGGAGACAATGTTTTAGATTTTAAAATTTTTGGCAAAGTGAAACAAACTGCTACATGAAAGTTCGCAGTGCTAACGTTGCGAACTGGTAATAAATGACAGTTTGTAAGCAATTGGAACACAACAGAGAAATGTTTTGATTGTAAATTTTGAATTCCCATTTGAGTTCCTTTGAAATTTTGTGTGGAGGACAAAAATGGTGTTTTTGACTTACTGACAAAAATATAAGCTCCCCTAGTTTCTATTTTTGGAGAAATGACAAAATCATCACATACAAGAAAGTTTGTAGCAGATGCTATCACATGCGCTGCGAACTCTAACAGTCTGACAAATTCGAGCTATGAGAGGGCTTCCAACTGTCAGGGAAGGTTCGAATGGTCTCCTAGGAGTTAGTTGGACATGAGGGACATGTGTTCCATCTCTAGATCAAGCATAACGACGTGTTTCAAAAGGCATTTATCTCAATAGGCAAGATCTCGAAAAATAGGAATTTGTTGGGTTCTTGTTTGAATCTTGTGTAACAAGACTCCTAAATGGAGGAGGATCCTATGTATCTCCTTGGTGTCGACCTTATTAGGGTAGATATATATCATTCATTGTATACAGAAGTGGATTTTGAGAAGGAAAAGGTTGGATTCATGATCCAAGAGAGGAGAGAGCTAGAGGAGCAGTTGAATGTGCTCATTTGTAAGCCTGGGGGCATGTGTTGTAGGAATTTTTTCCATTAGAGATTCATGAGAGTTGTGATACCATACTGTTTTTATCTTGTTTCCATTCTTATTTATCATCTTTCTTGAGTAATATTTAAATATTTTTAAGATCAAAAGCTGCCTTTGGTTAATGGATTCATGAGCTGGAAAGGATTTGTGATAATTGCCTGTTAATAATTGATTATTGTTCTAGCACTCTTTAATCTATATTAGATGAAGGATTTATGTACAATGGATGTTATCCATTTTGTCATATTCACCATGCTTCTACTCATCATTATATATCCCTTTGTATGATATACATTTTGATTGCCATTGATCTGTAGGTTGTTATGACTCCTTTCCCAATGGAATGCCTTTGCAGACAAGTTGTTTCCATCTCCCTTTCTTTCCCAGTCTTGCTTATCCACCTACCCAAACTAATTTAATCCATTTATATTCTGATGTGTACAGGGATTGCACTTACAATAGTCTAAGTGTGACTCTCAATGCTAACATTTTTGACACCATTACTAGGGACGAAAGTGAAGAAATCTTCCCTGGGAGAATGACAATGATCAGAGCCAACTCTTGATGGTAGACATGAGAAAGACACAAGCTTGATTGCAATATTTTACCTGGAGACTCCAACTTCATCATAGACGAATTTATGGGCGACTCCACAGGTTTGAAATGGACAAATTCTTTCTCAGAGGTATGGATTTTGTGATTTCTCAAATATATCTGGTTTTCCAAACCCTGTGCCTGATAGAAGTGAATGGGAAGTCTTCCTTCCTAGGTTTAGAGGGGAAAATTGGGAAATTCCAGCTGAGTTTTTATTATATTTTCATAAGTGCATACTTAAGCTGAAAGTTATACATGAAAATGTCCTCATTAATTGTTTACATACTCTTTAGATGGAGCAACTCGTGATTGGTGTAGATCACTCTCGATTGCTTGTATTAATTCACTAAGACATTTTCATGCTGCATTTCGTTTGTTTTGCAAAGAGAAATTTGCAGCTGATTTCCTTTATCAAGAATGTTGTTATGAATTCAATTTATTGAGTAAAGGATCAAATAGTCATAAAGAGTATGCTGCAGTAGAATACACTTTTCATAATGATCAAAAGGATGATGATCTTCAAAGTGATAACCATGATGTAGATACTTTTGACATTGTATCAAATGTATCCATTGTTTTAAGTTTTCAGGAAAATCAAATTGTTTCCTTTGAGAATTCAAATGATAATGAGTAGATTGATATATAAGCATGTGATAGTTTTGAATCTAAGCCACGAGAATATAGTGAAGAAGATAAGGAAGAATTGTAGCAGCAGTTGGAATACTCTTTATCACCTATTGATGAGCAGAAAACTCCAAGGATCAACGAGGAAATGTCTATAATTTATGTACCTGTACTTGCAAAAGACATCAAACAAAATATGAGTAGTTGTGAAGTATACGAGGATCATCATTTTCTTGATGAATCAACCTTCAAAGAGGATCAAGATGGTTTTCTTAACCAACTAGAAATGTCTTGTCATAAGTTTCATGATCTTGTGGATTTTTACATAGAGTTATATTTTTCAAAGGTTTATAATGATCAAGTTGTTGGTATGATTTCAAATCATAGTTGTAAGTATCCATTACTTATTAACCTCTTGCTGCAAGGTTCATATCACTTGAAAATTCTTTCGAACAATTGCATGGAAGGAGTTATTTTCATTAGTTTGATACTGACCTGGTTGCATTGGAAGTATGACTACAATTAAGCAAAGAAGCTCAACTAGATAGATTAGTGTAGGAATGCATATAAATAAGCTATCTAGGAAAGCATTTAGTTTGCAGTGAGTGTTTTTCAAATTTCAATAAATGATCAGAGGTTCTCTCAAGGCATAGGAGTAGTACAGATTGAAGAGATGGAATGGATAAGGCATTAGAACTGCATGTTCTTGGAAACTCATGGGAGCATGCCATCCCCTGTGGAGCTAAATGTTATCACATAGAATTGTAAGGGTTAAGAACCACTTTGGTTTTGTTTTTGAGTCACACCTTTAATCCTTACATCATTACTTTGACATGTCACACCTCCATGTTGTACACAAGATTCTCCATGAAATCATCTATCCGTTTAGGTGTCAAGTGGGAGTCGGGTGTATGCACTGCCAACTCATTAGGAGAGTTCACAACGTACTCTAAGTACATCATGCTTTCATGTGACATCATTTCAAATTAAAGAACCACGACAGAGGAGATTTCATTGTTTTTAGCACCATCTTTAACCAATTTTCGAGGATCATGTCATTGGATCTCCTAACAGTCTCCTCGAAGTATGCAATTGTGTTTGAGCTAGGCACGACGAACTGGCGCTGCGAACTGGTTGAATGAGAGTGTTGGAGGTTGAATAGTTTGTAGACACGTGTGTTCAAATCCCCAATTATCTTCATCAAGCTCAGGTCTACCAGGTACTTCATGAGGGTTATCATTCTATTTGAAGGTTGAGAGGAGGTCCTTTACTGATATATTTGTTGGTGCTACGAACTGTCACTGCCTTGCTACCAATTTCCAAATTCACTTAAAAGATGCTTTGAATTGTTTCGACTAAAACATACCACCTTCTGGCCTCATTCAATTTTCCTTCTGCCCAAAATTTACTCGCTCTCATCATTTTCACCTAGCATTGCGAATTGGCTCATAGAGGGCTACGAACAAGGCACTATGAACCCTTTGTTCCAACATTGTTAAAACCCCCTCCTCTACATCTTTCTAAAAATACAAACTTAACAAAGTTATTATACCCCTATCCATTCTACAATGTGCAATTGATCATCTGTGGGAGCAGACTTAATATTGCAGGTGTGGTGATGATGTTAACAAATTTTTGATTATGATAAAAACCTATTTTGCAAGGACATACCTTTGTCTCCCTTCATTATAATTTTCAATGGTTTTTTCGTAGCCTT
This sequence comes from Picea engelmannii, assembly GCA_009831015.1. Taxonomy (NCBI): domain Eukaryota; kingdom Viridiplantae; phylum Streptophyta; class Pinopsida; order Pinales; family Pinaceae; genus Picea; species Picea engelmannii. The sequence continues at coordinate 318,363 of ML791789.1, forward strand.
TCTATTTGAAGAACGCCTTGTCTAATTCCTGGGTGTGTATAAACTAAGGAGTATAGAATCTCTATACAAGATTAGCCTATTGGAAAAGTCTTGTAATCAAAACCCATATCTTCTATATTCCCTGTTTCACATCTAGCAACCATTAAATATTACAGTAAGGATTTCTTCAAGCCACAATTATGGACAATCAACAACATAAGAAGAGTTGGCCAAGAGAAATCTGGATATGTTTGGATAAGGTTTCTACCAAGAGAAGCTCCGGAGTTAAAAAATGAAGATGTTGAACCTCCTTAACCATATCAGTTTGTGACAAGTTTCTTGTTTTATGCATTTTGGATTTTTTGAGGATGGTTATGCTCTATAAACCATGCTTAGATACTGGGATGTTCCCTTCTAGTCATGTACCAAGATTATAAGTTGTTACAACATTTTAGGGCACTGGAGATAGTTTTTTGGATGTTAAATTTTTTGGAAATTGAAACAGGCTGCTACAGGAAAGTTCGCAGTGCTGGCGTTGCGAACTGGTAATTTATGACAGTTTGTAAGCAATTAGCACACAACAAAGGATTAGTTTGCTTGCAACTTTTGAATTCCCTTCTGAGTTCCTCTAAACTTTGGTGTGGAGGAAAACAATGGTGTTTTTGACTTACAGACAAAAAATAATCCCGACCTAGTTTTTATTTTTGGACAAAAGATAAAATCATCAACTACAGGAAAGTTTGTAGCACATGTTGTCATAGATGCTGCAAACTATAACAATCTGACAAATTCGAGCTATGGGAGGGCTGCCAACTGTCCGGGAAGGTTCAAATGGTATCCTAGGAGTTAGTTGGACATGAGTTCCATCTCCAGATCAAGCATAATGACCTGTTTCAAAAGGCATTTATCACAATAGGCAAGATCCAAAAAAATAGGAATTTGTTTGGTTTTTGTTGGAATCTTTTGTAACAAGACTCTTAAATGGAGGAGGATCCTATGTATCTCCTTGGTTTTGACCTCCTTAGGGTAGATATAGATCATTCACTGTATACGAAAGTGGATTTTGAGAAAGAAAAGGTTGGATTCATGATCCAAGAGATGAGAGAGCTAGCAGAGCAATTGAGTGTGCTCATTTGTAAGCCTGAGGGCATGTGTTGTAGGAATTTTTGCCATTAGAGATTCATGAGAGTTGTGATACCATACTGTTTTTGTCTTGTTTCCATTCTTTCTTGTCATCTTTCTTGAGTAGTATTTACAAATTTTGAAGATCAAAAGCTGCCTTTGGTTAATGGATCGATGAGCTGGAAAGGATTTGTGATAATTGCTTGTTAATCATTGATTATTGTTCAAGCACTCTTTAATCTATCTTACATAAAGAATTTATGTACAATGAATGTTCTTCCTTTTTTCATATTCACCATGATTCTACTCATCATTATATATCCCTTTGTCTGATATATAGTTTGATTGCCTTTGATCTGTAGGTTGTTATGACTCCTTGCTCAATGGAATGCCTCTGCAGACAAGTTGTTTCCCTCTCCCTTTCTTTCCCAGTCTTGCTTATCCACCTACCCAAACCAAGATAATCCATTTATATTCTGATGTGTATAGGGCTTGCACTTACAATAGTCTAAGTGTGACTCTCAGTGCTAACATTGTTGGCGCCATTACCAGGGACAGAAGTGAAGAAATATTCCCTGGGAGAATGACAACGATCAGATCCAGCTCTTGATGGTAGACAGGAGCAAGACACAAGCTTGACTACAATCTTCTACATGGAGACTCCAACTTCATCATAGATGAATTTATGGACGACTCCACAGGTTTGAAATGGACAAGATTCTTTCTTAGAGGTATGCATTTTGTGATTTCTCAAATATATCTGGTTTTCCAAACCCCATGCCTGATAGAAGTGAATGGGAAGGCTGTCTTCCTAGGTTTAGAGGGGAGAATTGGGAAATTCTAGCTGAGTTTTTACTTTTTCTTTCACGAGTGCATACTTAAGCCGAGAGTTATACATGAACATGTCCTCATCAAATTGTTTACATACTCTTTAGATGGAGCAACTTGTGATTGGTGTAGATCACTCCCGGTTGCTTGTATTACTTCACTAAGACATTTTCATGTTGCATTTCATTTGTTTTGCAAAGATAAATTTGTAGCTGATTTCCTTTATCAAGAATGTTGTTATGAATTCGATTTGTTGAGTAAATGATCAAATAGTCATAAAGAGTATGTTGTAGTAGAAGACACTTTTCATAATGATCAAGATGATGATGATCTTCAAAGTGATAGCCATGATGTAGATACTTTTGACATTGTATCAAATGTATCCACTATTTTAAGTTGTCAGGAAAATTAAATTGTTTCTTTGAGTATTCAAATGATAATGAGTAGATCAATATATCAACATGTGATAGTTTTGAATCTAAGCCACGAGAATATAGTTTTGAGTATTCATTTTATTGATGAATCAACCTTCAAAGAGGAGAAAGATGGTTTTCTTAACCAACTAGAAATGTCTTGTCATAAGTTTCATGATCCCATGGATTTTTACATAGAGTTATATTTTTTGAAGGTTTATAATGATCCAGTTGTTGGTATGATTCCGGATCATAGTTGTAAGTATCCATTTATTATTAACCTCTTGCTGCAAGCTTCTTATCACTTGAAAATTCTTTCGAACAGTTGCATGGAAGGAGTTATTTTCATCAGTTCAATACTGACCTGGCTGCATTGAAAGTATGACTAAAATTAAGCAAAGAATCTCAGCTGGATAGATTAGTGTAGGAATGTATATAAATAAGATATCTAGGTAAGAATTTGGTTTGCAGTGAGTGTTTTTCATATTTCAATAAATGATCATAGGTTCTCTGAAGGCATAGGAAGAGTACAGATTGCAGAGATGGAATGGATAAGGCATTGGAATTGCATGTTCTTGGGAGCTCACATGGAGCATGGCATCCCCTGTGAAGCTAAATGTTATCACATAGAATTGTAAGGGTCAAGAACCACTTTGATTTTGTTTTTGAGTCACACCTTTGATCCTTACATCATTACTTTGACATGTCACACCTCCATGTTGTACACAAGATTCTCTTTGTCATCATCTATCCGTTTAGGTGTCAAGTCGGAGTCCGGTGTATGCACTTCCAACTCACTAGGAGAGTTCACAATGTACTCTAAGTACATCATGCTTTCATGTGACATCATTGCAAATTAAAGAACCACGACAAAGGATTTTTCATTCTTTTCAACACCATTTTTAACCAATTTTCAGGGATAATGTCATTGGATCTCCTAACCGTCTCCTCGAAGTATGCAATTGTGTTTGAGCTAGGCGCTGCGAACTAGCTGAAGTTGAGTGTTGGAGGTTGAATAGTTTGCAGACACATGTGTTCAAATCCCCAATTATCTGCATCAAGCTCAAGTCTACCAGGTACTTCACGAGGGTTATCATTCTATTTGAAGGTTGAGAGGAGGTCCTTTACTAATATATTTGTTGGCACTGTTATAACCCTATATTTAATAGGATCACCTAGTGATTAGAATCTCTTTCTCTAGTTGTGTTGTATTGTAAATAATATTTTATTCTGCAAATGATTTACAAAAAGAAAAAGAAAAAGAAAAAGAAAAAGAAAGAAAAGAAAAGAAAAAGAAAAAGAAAAAGAAAGAAAATAAAAGAAAAAGAAAAAGAAAAAGAAAAGAATAAAAATCAAAAGAGGGTATAAAAATAAAAGACAAAAAGATAAAACACCATGGAATAAATTTGGTTTGATTCATACTGTCTAACCATGGTCAAACCCTTTAAATTTATGTTGATAGGATAGTGAATAAATTTGGCCAAAAAGTTTAATCTTGGCCAAATTAGATAGGTTAGTGAATAAGTTTGACCAAACAGTCTAAGATTGGCCAAATATCTTAGGTTAGAGTAATTATTGACCCAACAATTTAAACTAGGTTAATGTGTTAGTTAATTAAAATAGGAACTAGGTTAGCATGTTTTATTTCAATAAAAGTTTGCAAAAGGTTGCTTAAATGCCTTTATTTTGGGTTAAATTGGTGTGTTTTTGACCCCTTGGTGAAAGAAATAAAGAAAGGGGAGCTAGAAAAGACCCACAATATGTTTTTATCCTAAGTCTATCAAGATTTGATAGCTTTGGCACTTTGTGGCTAAAGAGCGCATAGTTCCCAGCGGTTGATCTAGGCGCGCTCAGATCAACGGTCAACATTAAATATCAGACCCCCCGGACCTTTCTGCATTTAACGGTGGGGGGGGGGGGGTCCGAGTTAGTGGCTTTCCTGGTGCGGGCCCTGCATAACGTGTCAACTCCATATCTACTCGGACCCCCCTCACTCAATTCCGCTTACCACTTGCCCCCCCCCTCTGATAATCCGCCTAACCACTCATCAATATTGTTTTTCCTCATCCCGCCATCGTACCTCACCGCCCTGTCACCACATCACATCCTATCCACCCGTTGGCCATTCAATATCCTCCACGTCACATTCATCCATCCGTTGGCCAATCAATGCCACTCCCTGTGACCGTTACTCGTCCAACTCACCACCTTCTCCATAACGGACACCTCCCTACACCTTTTAACTCCGTTCTTTCACCATTCCCGCACTGTTCACCGATCCAAACATAGTCGGCACAACTGTTTCCCATTGGCAGGCTAACCACCACTAGATACACCATCGACAAGCACCATTAAACCTAGTAATCATAGACAACACCGTTTTTCCATTTTCAGAGCTCCGTTTGATTATGACGCCCAAATCTAAATCCACTGAACTCTATCATAAGCTTTCCTTTCCTCAAAGAGCCCATATTTTTAAATCTTCTTACCAGAAGATGCATAGTTGCCTAAAAAGAATTCCCCATATCCTTCTTCCATTTTCTCAGTCAAAGGAAACCAAATCATTTCCTCCCTATGTTGCCTGCCAGGATATTATTCTGATGAATGGGTAGATGAACCCATTTTGGATTTTTCGTCCATTTTCTCCACAGAAGAAAAGGATACAACTGAATTTGATTAAAGTCAGTTTCTAGCTGACATTATACATGAACAACTTTTAAAGTTCTCCACAAAGGGAATGTTCATGTACTCCAAAATGCTGGTGTACATGTTCCTCTTCTTCCAGGCAGATAGATTCTCCTTCACCCTCCAGAAGCTGGATCAAAATAGAAATCCTCAAACGGTGACCTCTTGGACATCAATAGTGAGGAAGAACTCATCCGAATTCAGCTTCAAATAGTTCATCGATCAATTTTACCATCCATTGGTGCGCATGCTCAACAACATAATGGAACCAAGGATAAATGAGGAGGTCCAAATAATCCTTCACCTATCAGATTTAGCCAAAAAAAGGGGACTGGTACCTTGACCAGAACCATACTGAAATCAGAGTCTATGGATTTAACTACCTCCTTACAAGCTGCCAAAGTACCTTCCTGTCAAGACTCAGAATATTTGCCTTGGAATACATCAGAAAAATGATCAACTCTGATGATATCCACTTTGTGTCATTGAAGAAGAAGCAACAACACAGGATCCAACAACTCAACAAGAAAATACACTACTGGAGACAAAAGAGAAGCCTTCACCTACCAATATTTTACATACTAGTACTCCACAGGTACAAGCAGGAAAGAGACCCAGGAAATAAATCTCTTCTTCAATCACAAAGGTTTCAGCAAAAGACTTCTAAGTCTACAGGAAGAGGACTAAGACTAGTCACACAACGGACATGCTTAGGGAAGAGGAAACACAGTCCACCATAGTTATGGAGGAACCAAACTCATCAATTTTCTCAGTCAGCCAACACATAGCGTCCACT
>ML791789.1:324285-364853 GCA_009831015.1 Picea engelmannii
CAAAAGACTTCTAAGTCTACAGGAAGAGGACTAAGACTAGTCACACAACGGACATGCTTAGGGAAGAGGAAACACAGTCCACCATAGTTATGGAGGAACCAAACTCATCAATTTTCTCAGTCAGCCAACACATAGCGTCCACTTCCTCATCCAAGAAGCAAGCAAATACTATACTATCAGCTGCGTCCTCACAGGAGCCCACAAGACTTAGTATCTTTGATAAGTATAAAATGATCAAACAGAGAAATGAACTTCTGACCAGTAGCACATATGCCCAGTTCTAGAAGTAGACATCCATACCTCAACACAGATTACTGTCTCCCTTCAACACAGAGAAGGGAAGAATGCACATGGAATTCTTACAGGCGCAGGTTGCTCATCCCAAGACCATTTCTGATTACAAGAAAGCATCATTTGAGTTTGATGTGAAAGAGGTCCATCCAACAGATCAATTGGATATGCATAGGCAAACTGAGGAGATGATCTTGTCCACCCTGACAAACACTTCACCGATTTCCTTGAAGTTGCAAGTATATTTGAACAATGTCTAGTCTCAGTTGAAGCTGGAAAAGATATCTTCTCTAGCCAAGGATAATAAGATCAAATCCCTAGAGGAGCTGATATTGAAACTTGGCTATGATCCATCCAATGTCAAAGCAACCGAGGAACTACTAAAGAAGAAAAATGATGACATAACATCTATGAGGAAACAACTGAAACTTCCAGCCACCGAAGATTCACAAGCTAAGGAAATGGCTGAGAGTGAAGGCCACAAGGAGGAGATGTTGAAACTGATAATGGAGTAGAATGCACAAATAAAGGAGATGGAGGCTAAGCTAGATAAGTTAGTTAAAGAGAAATAACAGAGCCTGCAAATGGCAGTTATCCCATTGGAAGCAGTTTCTCTCATAGGATTTAGTACAACAACAACCACACCAGTAGAAATTCCATCGACCATTCCAGTGAAAGTTCCAAATGCTTCTAAGAAATTGGTGAATTCAATGGAGGACACGACCCTGCAAGGAGAAGAAATTCAAAGATTGCAAGAAGAGGTTAAAAACCTCCAGAAGCTGAAATCCATGTTCTAGGCCAGCTACAACACAGAGATGCACAAATAAAAAATACTCACTCAAGAAATACAGAAGCTGTAGAAGGAGACTGTCATGGACAAGACACTATCTGAAGCCAAGGAAAACATCTGGATGGATATCAACAAGTCAATGGAAGAGATATGTCCAGTCATACAAATTGTCTTTGAACAACATGAACTGGTAGAGGGGGCCAAACAAGCAATTGAAAAGATAAGATAAGAATTGGGAGAGAGGCCTATAGAGGCCAGTGAAATCATCAGGTTCTTAAACTCCAAGACCAAAGAGGAGTTAGAGGCATTGGAAATTGAAGACAGGACAAAGACCATCCTTGAGATCAAGAAGATTTTGACCAAGAAAGGATTGATGCTGCAACTAGAGGATAAAGCTCAGATGATGGATATTGGAGTGCAAAGATTTTTCAGCAAGGTCTACACACTGCACAAGAAGGGACTTCTAGGACTACTAGTGATAAATGATAAGCTCATCACTCTGTTAGATTACAAGCAGAAGATCATCAAAATGGCAAAGGATGGTTCTAAATTTGCAGGCATACAAGGGAGCGTTAATGGCAAGGATTTCTTAGAAATGTTACAATGGGACCGGAGCATGCAACATGAGATAAAATACATTTTCATTAGAAACCCTACTTTTTCCAAGTACACTGAGATGGAAAAAACATACAAAAGGTTCTCAAGGTTTCTATCCCTAGTCAAAAGAGGTCAGAATACCTATGTTCTTTACTTGAGTAAAGGTGATGTGGATTTTCGAGTCAGCATGAAGAAGACAGTCAATTCAAAGTGATGAATCACCCACTACTTCCCCCAGAATCAACATCAAGGATTCGAAGAGATCATCAACATTCCTATTATTTTGTAATCTGTAATCTAGTTAGTTAGATTTTTTCTCCACAATATCCTAGTCATTAATAACAGGATCATATGTAACTGTTGTATAAATACTTATCACTTCGAAGTATTGAGGGTTGATTTTTGTGCCCAAGGATCTATTTGTGTAATCCTTCCAAAAAGGATCAACCAATAATAAAAAGGCTATTCATAGGATCCTTGCGTTTGAATGTTGGTGATGTTTATCTTTCTCAGTTAATGTTTATCTCTCTCTGTAATCATTTTGTTTTCGGTTTCTAATAATTAAAAGGAAGTTATTGAACATAATTTGTCTCTGGCACTCTGTTTTTGGTCTTTTGGTGATCTATATGTTTTCATCTGATATTAAGTAAAGAAATTCTTAACTGTGTCTTTGCTTGGTTGACTTTCTGACCTGTTCTATATTTTTCATCACATTTAATTCTAATAAATCTATCATTCTCACTATCTCGCCCCTGTGAAGAAGCCTTATAAGAACTGTATCTGATCTTAATCTTTACTATAGACCCCATAGCCCAATGGAATTTTAATGCAATTCTTTAGCCAATTTTTATAAACAAAACAAAAAACTCAGATTATTTGAACTAGCCTAATATCTTAAACCCAAACATATCCAAATCGAACAAAGAGATCCCTCTCTGAAACTGGCAGGGCTAGATCCTAGTTTCAAAAGTGGTTTTGGTAAGTTACCTCTGTCAATTTCTTCTGCCCCTGACAACCTCTGGGAATTACAGAGTGCTAACATAGTGGCGACCATACTGGGGAACTAAACAATTAATTTTCCATATTTACAATTTCTCTTCCGTAGATAAAGAAAACTTTATTTTTGAACAATCAAAGATCTAACTTTCGAGAGATAAATGTTCAGAGGTTGTTGAAAATTTGTACATATTAATTTAGATTTCTTAAAGTTTAAAGTTCTGGCTCCAAAAATAATTCACACTAGATCTCATCCTGATCCAGAACCTGTAACAATAGTAGATAATCCAGAAAAATTAATCAGAAAAAGAAACACAGCTGAAGGTCAAGGTAGTAACAATCCTCTTCATAGGGCCATTTCTCTCCCAAAGAAGATTATCACAATCCAGGACATCGAGTTTGACCTACCCTTTGAACATAGCCTTTTGAGAACCAAATCTGATAGCTTTGTGGATGAAATAGTACTAGATCAAACCATCCTCCAACCTAAAACCCCTGAAAGACTCTCTCCTAGAATATATTTTGATCAACAGATCCTTCAAGAGTTTGAAAAATTAGAAGATATAGCGTCAAATCTTGACCAAGCTTTGTATAAAGCCCATTTTCAACAGTCTGTCGAGCTTTTTTCCATTTCTATTGCTGCAACTTCTGTCAATCCTCAAGTAACTCAGTCTATACCTCCCAACCCTGTCTATTCCACATCTTCTATCACTTCCCCACCAATCATACAGGTTGTCATCCAACCTCCTCCACTAATCATGGCAGGAAGATATGGTCCCTTGGTACTGGATGCTCCTTTACATAACATGCCATAGGAATATCAAACCAGGATTCCTCATTTTGATGGTATTGGAGCCTTTAATGCACAACAACACATGGATAAAATGAATGATTTTTTCGATTTGCAGGAAGTTGACGAGGCAGATGTTCAAATGAGACTTTTTGCACAAAGTTTAACTGGCGAGGTCAAAAAATGGTTTAAATCACTACTTGCTGCTAACATTGCTGATATTGTTGGTTTTCATCAAACGTTTCTCAATAGATGGGAAGTAAAGAAAAACCCTCTCCAAATTTTATCTGAATATGAAAATATTAGGAGAAATCAAGGGGAAACAGTACAAGACTATTGCATTCATTTTAATAATATCTATAATGCAATTCCTGCTGATATCAAACCTCCTCAAGTCCCGACCTTAATCAAGTTCCCTGATGGATTTGATGTTGATATGTCCTACCAACTGAGAGAAAGAAATTCTGCCACTCTAGAAGATATGCAGAAAAGTGTTGTGAGTGTTGAAGCAAACCTATTAGCTAGGAGAGCTAGGCAAAGAACAAAAAGAAGAGTCACAATCAAGGAAGAGCCTTCCACTTCCACTGCAGATGCTAAAATAGATTCTTTGGTTAGAACTATGGGGAGATTGATGGAAAGACTAGAAATCAATGACAAAAACCCACCTAGAGAGAATCAGCCTGGCCCTTAGATTCAAAATCCCAATTTCAGAAGAAATCCTCCCCAGATCAGACAAAGAGAACCCAGAGACCAAAGGGAACATAGAGGTCATGATCAGCAAATTAGGCCTCGTTTGCAAGAAAAATATGATGATGAAGGGGAAGAGAGAGTTGAGGAATCATATGACATTCACATAAATCTTATGGGGGTTAATGACAACGATTCCATCTTTCTTACTCAAGAAGAACATGACCTTTTTCTCCTTTCATAGACCAAAGTAGATGAGGGGGAGTGAGAACAACAAGCCTTCGAAAATGAAATAATGGAAGTCCATAGACAATATAACTTGGGGAGTAAAAAGTCTAACGACAACCCATCTAAGAAAGCTTCTGAAGATAAAAAAACCTCATATACTACTCCTAAGAAAGTTCCCGAAAAGAAAAATTCAGAGACCCCTGCAAAAAGAACTCTTGAATTTTTACCAAGAACAGCTCAAACCGAGGTTGCATCCACAAGTCAACCTAGTACTACCGCACATAAAACTGTGGTTGATAAACCAAAATTCCAGAGTCAAAGAAGAACTTCTGCCACATTCAGCCTGGAAAGTGAATTGGCCAAACTGAAAATACCTATTCCTCTAACATAACTGATGAACAAAAATGCTTACATATAACAAGTGATTAAAGCACTAAACATAGAACTAGGAGTAGGCACAGACACTGTGAACGTTGTTGATGATCAAACTGAGATGTTGTTTGGTCTTGAGGTTGAGGGACAAAATGGCAATGGTTTTGTTCCTCCTTTTTACATCAGTTTGAATATTCATGATAAGACATTACACAATGCCATGCTGGATTCTGGTGCCTCTCACAATCTTATGCCCAAGGCCGCGATGAATAAATTGGGGCTTGATATCACGGGGCCTTACAAGGATTTATACTCCTTTGATTCAAGAAAATTTAAATGCATAGGTTTGATTAAAGACCTGTGTATTACCTTGGCACAAATCCCAACTAAAAGCATGGTAATGGATATTTTTGTTGCAGATATTCCTCCAAAGTATGACATGCTATTATCTCGATCATGGGGTGCCAAGTTAAAGGGTACTTTACAGCTAGACATGTCTTATGCCACCATTCCTATATTTGGTCAATAGAGAAGATTGTACAGGGAGACTCTGATGAAATACATGGTCAACAATCAAGAGAAACCACATAACTATCCTTTTTACTCTGTTCATTCTGATCTGGACTTCTTCATTTTATATAATAATGGTGACATGGATAGTCAAATTGCACAATTGGAAGATGATGTGTGTAACTTGGAGGAAAGTAAAACAATCCCTGAGGAAAGTAAGTCAGTGACAATAGAAACTGAGGAACCAGAAGAACCTCTCTGGAGTTTTGATTTCAATGGAGCTGTCAATAAAGAGGGTTCTGGAGCTAGAGTGTGGGTGCATAATCCAAGAGCAAGGTATTCATAAAACCACTCTTATAAATTAAATTTCCAATGCACCAACAATATAGCTGAGTATGAAGCATTGATTCTTGGCCTGAAATTGTTGAAGAAGCTTGGTGCCAAAAGAATTCCGGTAAGAGGTGATTATGAACTTATCATTAAACAGATCAAAGGTGAGTATTCTGCCAAACACCCTAGACTCAGAGCTTATAGAAATGTTGTTTTGGATTTTTTACAATGTTTTACTGAATACGACTTGCAGGTGATTCCTAGAGGCCAAAATATACTTGTTGATGGATTGGCTACTTCAACAACCACTTGTAAAATACTGTTTCACCCAAATCACCAATACACAGTGGAGGTGAAATGCATGCCTATTGTCCCATACAATATCAGGTATTGTCAAGTGTTTTGTAATGATGAACATATTGATGATTTCCTGCAGTAAAAAAATGAATTTGAGTGTGCAAATATTGATGTAGATAGTGATAATGATACTGTAAATAAATTAGATTCAGAAGAAATAAATGAAAATGAAGACAATTAAGATTTCTTGCATTTAAAAGATAACATCCTCCCTAGAGGATTAGTCCCTTTGGAAGAACTGTTTGACTTCAATGATGTAGCAAAAAAGCTAAAAATTGAACCTACTGGTAAAAATGTTGAGGAATGTAACATAGGAACAAATAAGGAACCTAAAATGATTAAACTGTCCAAATCTTTACCTCCTAAGCAAAAACAAAAATATATTGAACTGTTCAAAGAATTTGTAGATGTTTTTGCTTGGAGCTATGAAGATTTTAAATCTTATGACACTAGTATCATACAACATAAAATCCCTATAAAAGAAGATCATAGTCCTTTCAAGTAGAAACTTAGGAGAATTAACCCTAAATTGATGCCCCTGATTGAAAAGGAAATGAAGAAAATGTATGATGCAAAAATCATTGTCCCTCTAAGATTCTCAAAATGGGTTTCTAATCTAGTTCCTACTAGAATGAAGACTGGAGAAATCAAGCTCTGCATTGATTTCATGAACCTCAACAAAGTCTCCCTTAAAGACAACTATCCTCTACCCAAAATGGATCATATATTACAGAAGGTAGTTGGAGCTAGTAGGATCTCTTTGCTAGATGGTTTTTCTAGCTATAACCAAGTCCTTGTCCACCCTGATGACCAAGAGAAAACAATGTTCACTGCACCCTAGGGAACTTTCATGTATGTGAAAATGCCCTTCAATTTAATGAATGCTGGTGCCACATTCTAGAGAGCAATGGACATTGCCTTTGTAGATGAACTTGGGAGATTTATCGTCATGCAATTGGATGATGTAATTGTCTATTCAAAAACAGATGAAGAACACCTACGACACCTTAGAAGAGTTTTTGAAAAGTGAAGAAAGTTTGGAATCTCATTAAATCCCAAGAAAAATCTATTTGGTTTAGAAGAGGGAAAACTGCTAGGACACATCATATCTAAAGATGGGATCAAGATACACCCTAGAATAATTGAAGCCATCCAGAAGTTAGACCATCACATTAAGGAGTTGCAGTCCTTCATAGGAAAAATAAATTTTCTGAGAAGATTCATACCTAATTTGGCAGAGCTCCTCAGAAACTTAACAAATATGCTTAAAAAAGATACAAAAATAAAATGGAACACAGAAGCTAAGCAATCCTTTGATCAAGTAAAACATGCATTGACACAATCCCCGATATTAATCAGTCCTGATTATACTAAAGATTTCTACTTATTCTCTTTTGCTTCTGAACACACCATTGCAGTGGTTCTTTTGCAGAAAAACACTGAAGCCCATGAACAACCTATTGCATTTTTCAGCAAATCATTAAGAGATGCTGCATTGAACTACAACATCATGGAGAAACAAGATTTTTCCCTAGTAAAAGAAATTAAGGATTTCAGAGTATATATTCTCCATTCACATGTCATTGCTTATGTCCCTAATGCAGTGGTGAAAGATATTCTGACTCAAGATAACCCAGATGGCAGAAGAGGTAAATGGATTGTTGTGATCCTTGAGTATGATATAGATATAAAACCAACCAAGCTGATCAAGGGCCAAGGGTTAGCCAAAATGATGGTTGAATCAAATTTTCATGCTTTAGATATAAACTTTATAGCTGCAGTTGATGAACAAGGAGAGCATGCGACTCCACATGTCAAAGAGGTATTCTCAAATTCTCCATGGTACGCAAACCTTATCTTTGTCTTGCATCATTTACAAGCTCCTCCTGGTTTGACAAAAACTAAAGCTAGATTTTTAAAACTTAAAGATTTGAAATATTGTATTCTGAATGGAAATCTTTACTGGAAAGATGCTGGAGGCATGTTACTGAATTGTTTATTGAAAGATGAAGCTGACAAAGCCTTGCAGGAGTTCGATGAAAGAGATTGTGGTGGGCATTTAAATTGGAAGGCTACTGCTATCAAAATTCTTAGAGCTAGTTTTTACTAGCCCAACTTGTTTGCAGATGTCCATAAAAAGGTAACCTCCTGTCACAAGTGCCAGATATTTGAAGGCAAATGGAAACTTTTGCCTTTTCCCTTGAAACCTATTTCGATTGAAGCTTCATTGGTTTATATTTTATTGGGGAGATTCACCCACCTTCTTCAGGCCAGCATAAGTGGATCCTCACAACAACAGACTACTTCACTAAGTGGATTGAAGCTATACCTTCCAGGCAATCCACTGACACTGTGATTATAAAATTCTTGGAAACTAACAATCTCTCTCGTTTTGGATGCCCCAGGAAGATTATCACCGATAATGAAACAAATTTTAGATTAAAAAAGATGATAGAATTTTGCAGTAAGTATCAGATCACTTTAGGGAAATCAACAACATATTACCCTCAAGGCAATGGATTGGTAGAGTCCTCTAATAAAAGTTTGGTAAATATCATCAATAAGATGTTGCAGGAAAATAATAAATGTTGGGACAACAAGTTGGTTCATGCACTTTGGGCAGACATGCTGACTACAAAAAGATCAATTGGTATGTCCCCATATCAGTTGGTATATGGAACAGATTTTGTTTTTCCCACCTCTTTGGGTGTTCCTGTTATGAAGTTATTAAAAGAGGTACAGGTAGAGCCTAATGACATCCAAAGGAGGATCAATCAGACGATACAACTCCAATAGTCCAGAGAGGAGTTTTATAGCCAAACTTAGGTAATCAAAGAGAGCATCAATAAAATCTATGATAGGAGAGTCAACGATGATGATTTCAAATTGGGTGATATGGTACTGAAGTGGGATTCGAGAAATGAAGACAAGGGCAAGCATGGAAAGTTTGACAATTTATGGAAAGGTCCTTTCATAATCTAGGCTTACAGAGGAAACAATGCATTTCTAATCAAAGACATGGATGGAGAAGATCTGCCAGGAGGACCTATCAATGGAAGAATTCTCAAACATTATGTTCCACCAGAATGAAGATCTTTTTCACTCATCCTATTGTACAAATCATTTTTAATTTTATGTCAGGTGTTGGTGTTTTTGATCAAGTGGTTGAAGCCCGAAGAGAAGGCCCTAAGCCAATGATCAGGACCACCAGATTTACAATCAGAATAAAGCAAATCAGGATGTAGAAAAAGAACCGGAGAAGAAGATTCAAGGAAACAGGTAGTTGTTTCTTAGAACCTCACAAGGATAGAACCATCCCCAAGTGGAGCCACTGTTATAACCCTATATTTAATAGGATCACCTGGTGATTAGAATCTCTTTCTCTAGTTGTGTTGTATTGTAAATAATATTTTATTCTGCAAATGATTTACAAAAAGAAAAAGAAAAAGAAAAAGAAAAAGAAAAAGAAAAAGAAAGAAAAGAAAAGAAAAAGAAAAAGAAAAGAATAAAAATCAAAAGAGGGTATAAAAATAAAAGACAAAAAGATAAAATCCCATGGAATAAATTTGGTTTGATTGATACTGTCTAACCATGGTCAAACCCTTTAAATTTATGTTGATAGGATAGTGAATAAATTTGGCCAAATAGTTTAATCTTGGCCAAAGTAGATAAGTTAGTGAATAAGTTTGACCAAACAGTCTAAGCTTGGCCAAATATTTTAGGTTAGAGTAATTATTGAACCAACAGTTTAAACTGGGTTAATGTGTTAGGTAATTAGATTAGGAACTAGGTTAGCATGTTTTATTTCAATAAAAGTTTGCAAAAGGTTGCTTAAATGCCTTTATTTTGGGTTAAATTGGTGTGTTTTTAACCCCTTGGAGAAAGAAATAAAGAAGGGGGAGATAGAAAAGACCCACAATATGTTTTTATCCTAAGTGTATCAATATTTGACAGCTTTGGTGCTTTGTGGCTAAAGAGCGCACAGTTCCCAACGATTGATCTAGGTGCGCTCAAATCAGTGGTAACCATTAAATATCGGATCCCCCCCCTGACCATTTTGCCTTTAACGGCGGGGGGGGGGGGGGGGGGGGGGGGGTCCGAGTTAGTGGTTTTCCTGGCAGGGACCTCGCATAACGTGTTAACTCCATATCTACTCGGACCCCCCTCACTCAATTCCTCTTACCATTTCCCCCCCTCTCCGATAATCCACCTAACCACTCATCAATACTATTTTTCCTCATCCGACCATCGTACCTCACCGCCTTGTCACCACGTCACATCCTATCCACCCGTTGGCCATTCAATATCCTCCACGTCACATTCATCCATCCATTGGCCAATCAATGTTACTCCCTGTGACCATTACCGGTCCAACTCACCACCCGCTCCATAATGAACACCTCCCTACACCTTTTAACTCTGTTCATTCGCCATTCCCATACTGTTCACCGATCTAGACACAATCGACACAACCATTTCCCGTTGGTAGCCTAACCGTCACGAGATACACCGTCGACGAGCACCATTAAATCTGGTAAACACAGACAACATCGTTTTCCATTTTTAGATCTCTATTTGATTATGGCGCCCAAATATAAATCCACTGAAACATAAGAAAATGCTTTTGTCCCTCCTCCTGTCGACTTGGATCACGTCCCCTTGGCCGATAAATATTACTGAATTGCAGAGCCGAAGTGTGAATTCGATTTCTTTGAATTACACGTCTGGCTCAAAGATATATTCCTAGACCAGAGTGACGAGATCAGACTCTGGGAGTCCAATCTCCCACTGTACATGTTTTTCTAGACTTATCATTTCCCTGAGTTTGCCCTGAACTGTCAAGCTCACTACCTTCCCAACCAAAGGGCCATTGTGTCTTCGTCTGGTGAAACTTTGTTCACCATCACCCCTGAAACAATAAGCCAAATGCTATAGATACCCAAAACTGATTCTTCCACCCCCTTCTCCATTGAAATTCTGACTGACCTCTATCAGAATCTTTCCTTTCCTCAAAGAGCCCAGATTTTTGAAATGTTCTTACCAGAAGACGCACAGTTTCCTAAAAAGAATCCTCCATATCCTTCTTCCATATTCGCAGTCAAAGGAAACCAAATCATTTCCTCCCTATGTTGCCTGTTAGGATATTTTTCTGATGAATGGGTAGATGAACCCATTTTGATTTTTCTGTCCATTTTCTCCACAGAAGAAAAGGCTACAACTGAATTTGATTATAGTCAGTTTCTAGCTGACATTATACATGAACAACTTTTCAAGTTCTCCACAAAGAGAGTGTTCATGTACTCTTAAATGCTGGTGTACCTGTTCCTCTTCTTCCAGGCAGATAGATTCTCCTTCGCCCTCCAGAAGCTGTATCAAAACAAAAATCCTCAATCAGTGACCTCTTGGACATCAATAGTGAAAAAGAACTTATCCGAAGTCAGCTTCAAATAGTTCATCGATCAGTTTTACCATCCAGTGGTGTGCATGCTCAGCAGCAGAATGGAACCAAGGATAAATGAGGAGGTCCAAAGAATCCTTCACCTATCAGACTTATCCAAAATAGGG
The DNA here is from genome assembly GCA_009831015.1 of Picea engelmannii. NCBI lineage: Eukaryota > Viridiplantae > Streptophyta > Pinopsida > Pinales > Pinaceae > Picea > Picea engelmannii. The sequence goes on from ML791789.1 coordinate 335,799, forward strand.
GATTATTACCTTTACTAGAACCATACTAAAATTAAAGTCTATGGATGTGAACTACCTCCTCACAAGCTGCCAAAGTACCTGCCTGTCAGAATATTTGCCTTGGAATACATAAGACAAATGATCAACTCTGATGATATCCACTTTGTGTCATTCAAGAAGAAGCATCAGCTAAGGATCAAGAGCCAAATTTATTCTTTCATATGCAACAAAAGAGATGCAGGGGAAGAAGCCAACAATTTCTTAAAGGAAATGAATTTCAGCCTAATCTTCCCATGGAATTATGACCCATGTGGCATTATAGTAGAAACCAGGCTTAAAAATAAGATGTCTCCTTATGCTTATGTACCCAAGCCTGAGATTGAAAAGTTCATGAATCAGACAGAATGGCAAGAAAATACAGTGCTGGAGACAGAAGAGCAGCCTTCACCTGCCAATATTTCACATACCAGCACTCCACAGGTACAAGCAAAAAAGAGATCCAGGAAAGAAATCTCTCCTTCGATCACATAGGTGTCAGCAGAAGACTTCCAAGTCTACAGGAAGAGGACTAAGACTAGTCACACACCGCACATGCTTAGAGAAGAGGAAACACAGTCCACCATAGTTATGGAGGGACCACACTCATCAGTTTTCTCAGGCAACCAAAACATAGTGTCCACTTTCTCATCCAAGAAGTAAGAAGATACTATACTATCAACTGAGTCCTCACAGGAGCCCACAAGACTTAGTATCTTTGATAAGTATAAAATGATCAAACATAGAAATGAACTTCTGACCAGTAACACATATTCCCAGTTTTGGAAGTAGACATCCATAACTCAACACAGATTAGTGTCTGCCTTCAACATAGAGAAGGAAAGAATGCACATGGAATTCTTACAGGCCTAGGTCCCTCATCCCAAGACCATTTCTGATTACAAGAAAACATCATTTGAGTTTGATGTGAAAGAGGTCCATCCAATAGATCAAATCGATATGTATAGGCAAACTGGGGAGATGATATTCTCCACCATGACAAACACTTCACTGACTTCCTTGAAGTTGCAGGTATCTTTGAATAATGTCCAGTCTCAATTGAAGCTAGAAAAGATATCTTCTCTAGCCAAGGATAATAAGATCAAATCCCTAGAGGAGTTGATACTGAAAATTGGCTATGATCCATCCAATGTCAAAGCATCTGAGGAACTACTGAAGAAGAAAAATGATGACATAACATCTCTGAGGAAACAACTGAAACTTCTAGCCACCGAAGATTCACAAGCTAAGGAAATGGCTGAGAGTGAAGGCCACAAGGAGGAGACGCTGAAACTGATAATGGAATATAATGCACAAATAAAGGAGATGGAGGCTGAGCTAGATAAGTTAGTTAAAGAGAAAGAACATATCATGCATATGGATGCCATCCCATTGGAAGTAGTTCCTCTCACAGGAGTTAGTATAGTAGCATCCACAACAACAGAAATTCCATCGACCATTAAAGTGAAAGTTCCAGATGCTTCTGAGAAATTGGTGAAGTCAATGGAGGACATGACCCTGCAAGGAGAAGAAATTAAAATATTGCAAGAAGAGGTTAAAAACCCCCAGAAGCTGAAACCCATGTTCTAGGCCAGCTACAACACATAAATGCACAAATCACAAAGACTCACTCAAGAAATACAGAAGCTGCAGAAGGAGACTGTCATGGCCAAGACACTGTCCGAAGCCAAGGAAAACATCTGGATGGATATCAACAAGTCAATGGCAGAGATATGGCCACTCATACAAATTGTGTTTGAACAACATGAACTAGTACATAGGGCCAGACAAGCAATTGATAAGATACGAGAAGAATTGGGAGAGAGGCCTATAGAGGCCATTGAAATCATCAGGTTCTTAAACTCCAAGACCAAAGAGGAGTTAGAGGCATTAGAAATTGAAGACAGGACATAGACCATCCTCGAGGTCAAGAAGGTTTTTACCAAGAAAGGATTCATGCTGCAACTAGAGGAGAAAGCTGAAACGATGGATATTGGAGTGCAAAGATTTTTCAGCAAGGTCGACACACTGCACAAGAAGGGACTTCTAGGACTACTAGTGATAAATGATAAGCTCATCACTCTATCAGACTAGAAGCAAAATATCATCATAGTGGAAAATGACGGTTCTAAATTTGCAAGCATACAAGGGAGCATTACTGGCAAGGATTTCTTAGAAACATTACAGTTGGACCAGAGCATGCAACATGAGATAAAATACATTTTCATCACAAAGCCTACTTTTTCCAAGTACACTGAGATGGACAAAACATACAGAAGGTTACTCAAGGTTTCTATCCCTAGTGAAAAGAGGTGGGAAGACCTATGTGCTTTACTTGAGTAAAGGTGATGTGGATTTCTGAGTCAGCATGAGGAAGATAGTCAAGTCAAAGTGATGAATCACCAACTACTTCCCCCAAAATCAACACCAAGGATTCGAACAGATCATCAACATTCATATTATTTTGTAATCTGTAATCTAGTTAGTTAGATTTTTCCTCCACAATATCCTAGTCATTAATGACAGGATCATATGTAACTGTTGTATAAATACTTCTCACTTCGAAGTATTGAGGGTTGATTTTTTCACCCAAGGAGCTATTTGTGTAATCTTTCCAAAAAGGATCAACCAGTAATAAAAAGGCTATTCACAAGATTCTTGCGTTTGAATGTTGGTGATGTTTATCTTTCTCAGTTAATGTTTATCTCTCTCTGTAATCATTATTTTTTCGGTTTCTAATCATTAAAATGAAGTTAATGAACATAATTTGTCTCTGGCACTCTGTTTCTGGTCTTTTGGTGATCTATATGATTTCAGATGATATTAAGTAAATAAATTCTTAACTGCTTCTTTGCTTGGTTGACTTTATCACATGTTATATCTTTTTCATCACATTTAATTCTAATAAATCCATTGTTCTCACTATCTAGCCCTGTGAAGAAATATTATAAGAGTTGTATTTGATCTTAATATTTACTACATACCCCATAGCCCAATGGAAGTTTAATGCAATTCTTCAGCCAATTTTATAAACAAAACAACAAACTTAGATTATTTCAACTAGCCTAATATCTAAAACCCAAACATATCCAAATCGAACAGAGAGATCCCTGTCTGAAACTGGGAGGGCTAGATCCCAGTTTCAAAAGTGGTTTTGGTAAGTTACTTCTGTCAATTTCTTCTGCCCCTGACAACCTCTGGGAATTACATAGTGCTAACAGGTGCTACGAACTATCACTGGCTTGCTATCAGTTTACAAAATTCACTTAAAAGATGCTCTGAACTGTGCCTACTAATCCAGACCACCTTCTGACCTTATTCAATTTTCCTCCTGCTCAAAATTTACTTTCTCTCATTAGTTTCACCTAGCGTTGCGAACTGGCTCACAGAGCGCTGCGAATAAGGCACCATGAACCCTTTGTTCCAACATTGTTAAAACCCCGTCCTCTACATCTTTCTAAAACTACAAACTTAACAGAGTTATTATACCCCTATCCATTCTACAATGTGAAATTGATTATATGTGGGAGAAACTTAAAATTGCAGGTGTGATGATGCTGTTAACACATTTTTGATGCTGATAAAAACGTATTTTGTAAAGATATACCTTTGTCTCCCTTCATTATAATTTTCAGTTGTTTTTTCGTAGCCTTTCTATTTGAAGAATGCCTTGTCTCATTCATGGGTGTGTAAACTAAGGAGTATAGAAGCTCTATACAATATTATCCTATTGGAAAAGTCTTGTAATCAAAACCCAAATCTTCTATATTCCCTGTTTCACATCTAGCAGTCAATAAATATTACAATAATGTTTTCTTCAAGCAACAATTATGGACAATCAACAACATAAGAAGAGTTGGCCAAGAGAAATGTGGATATGTTTGGATAATGTTTCTACTACGAGAAGCTACAGAGTTAAAAAATGAAGATGTTGAACCTCCTTAACCATATCAGTTTGTGACAAGTTTCCTATTTTATGCATTTTGCATTTTTTGAGGATGGTTATGCTCTATAAATCATATTTAGCTACTAGGATGTTCTCTTCTAGTCATGTACTAAGATTATAAGCTGTTACAACATTTTGGGGCACTGGAGATAGTTTTTTAGATGTTAAAATTTTTGGCAAAGTGAAACAGGCTGCTACTGGAAAGTTCGCGGCGTTGGCGTTGGAAACTGGTAATTTATGACAATTTGTAAGGAATTAGCACACAACAAAGGATTGTTTTGCTTGTAACTTTTGAATTCCCATCTGATTTCCTCTAAAATTTGGTGTGGAGGAAAAAATGGTGTTTTTGATTTACTGACAAAAAATAATCCCGACCCAGTTTGTATTTTTCGAGAAAAGATAAAATCATCAACTACAGGAAAGTTTGTAGCACATGCTGTGACATACGATGCGAACTATAAGAATCTGACAAATTCAAGCTATGGGAGGGCTTCTAGCTGTCAGGGAAGGTTCGAATGGTATCCTAGTTCCATCTCCAGATCAAGCAAGATGACCTGTTTCAAAAGGAATTTATCAGAATAGGCAAGATTCCGAAAAATAGGAATTTGTTAGGTTTTTGTTGGAATCTTTTGTAACAAGACTCCTAAATGGAGGAGGATCCTATATATCTCCTTGGTTTCGACCTCCTTAGGGTAGATAGAGATCATTCACTATATATGAAAGTGGATTTCGAGAAGGAAAAGGTTGGATTCATGATCCAAGAGAGGAGAGAGCTAGAGGAGCAGTTGAGTGTGCTCATTTGTAAGCCCGAGGGCATGTGTTGTAGGCATTTTTTCTATTAGAGATTCATGAGAGTTGTGATACCAACCTATTTTTCTCTTGTTTCCATTATTTCTTATCATCTTGCTTGAGTAATATTTACATATTTTGAAGATTAAAAGTTTCCTTTGGTTAATGGATCGATGAGCTACAAAGGATTTGTGGTAATTGTCTATTAATCATTGATTATTGTTCAAGCACTCTTTAATCTATCTTACAAGAGGATTTCTGTACAATGGTTGTTCTTCCTTTTGTCATATTCACCATGCTTCTACTCATCATTATATATCTCTTTGTATGATATACAATTTGATTACCTTTGATCTGTAGGATGTTATTAATCCTTGCCCAATGTAATGCCTTTGTAGACAAGTTGTTTCCCTCTCCCTTTCTTTCCCAGTCTTGCTGATCCACCTACCGAAACCAATTTAATCCATTTATATTCAGATGGGTACTGGGAATTTCAATTACAACAGTCTAAGGGTGACTCTCAGTGCTAAGATGTTTGGTGCCTTTATCGGGGATGGAAGTGAAGAAATCTTCCTTGGGAGAACGACAACAATCAGAGCCAACTCTTGATGGTAGATAGGAGCATGACACAATCTTGACTGCAATCTTCTACTCAACGACTTCAATTTCATGATAGATGAATCTATGGGTGACTCCATTGGTTTGAAATGGACAAGGTTCTTTCTCAGAGTTATGCATTTTGTGATTTCTCAAATATATTTGGTTTTCCAAACCCCGTGCCTAATATAAGTGAATGGGAAGGCTACCTTCCTAGGTTAAGAGGGGAAAATTGGGAAATGCCAGCTGATTTTTTACTATATTTTCGCAAGTCCATACTTAAGCTGAAAGTTTTACATGAAAATGTCCTCATCAAATTGTTTACATACTCTTTAGATGGAGAAACTCGTGTTTGGTGTAGATCACTCCTGGTTTCTTGTATCACTTCACTAAGAAATTTTCATGCTGCATTTCATTTGTTTTGCAAAGAGAAATTTGCAACTGATTTCCTTTATCAAGAATGTTGCTATGAATTCGATTTGCTGAGTAAAGGATAAAATAGTCATAAAGAGTATGATGCAGTAGAAGACACTTTTCATAATGATCAAGTGGATGATGATCTTCAAAGTGATAGCCAAGATGTAGATACTTTTGACATTGTATCAAATGTATCCACTATTTTAAGTTGTCATGAAAATAAAATTGTTTCCTTTGAGTATTCAAATGATAATGAGCAGATCGACATATCAACATGTGATATTTTTGAATCTAAGCCACGAGAATATAGTGAAGAAGATAAGGAAGAATTGCAGGAGCAGTTGGAATTCTCTTTGTCACCTATTGATGAGCAGAAAAATCAAGGATATTGGCCCTTGGACAAGTTTTGAGAATCCTTGATCATGTTTGACCTAATTTTGGGACTTTGACAAGCTATCGAAGGCCGAGCACAAGACGAAGCGGAGATCACGGGATATCGACCCCTTTTAGGGCCCTTTTTGGGATTCGAGATTATGTAACGGGTATGGGATGTCGACCCATGGGTTTACCCATGCTTAGGCCTATTTTGTATGTATAAATAGATGCTAAGGCGATGTAGTGAGCGGGAATGGCTAAGTTCCCTTTGACTAGATGCAAGTGATGGTTGTAGTCCAATCTATGTGATTGATAGTGCTAAGTGCTAAGTGGAGATTGCTTTTGTGCATACTATGTGAGATTTGCAGAGCTAAGTGAAAGTCATTGTAAGATACCGTGGAAGGTTGTGTGATTAGATCTACTCGGGGAAGGAGGATCTAGCGAGCTGCGCAGATCCCCTGTCCTCTGTAGAGTAGGGTTTTTGAGGCTCTGTGCATGTAACTGATTGAAGAAGCTAATAAAGAAGACAAAGAGTTGGTTGATGTAGCCCCAGGGTGGGGGCGAACCACCATTTAACCGCACTGTAACTAAGACTGGATATAAATGAATGTTAATTGCTGAGTGCTCTATCAAGTGTTAGAATCACAGATCTATGTCCCAGTTAAGGTGTCAGACATCTGAGTCCTGCAACCACCCCTGCCTCTACCTTGGGTGAGACTTCATATTCTTCATAGGTGTTTCCAAAAGGGCCAGTAGTTGGGGTTTTGTTGGTGCACTATTGTAGCGTTGAACCCTGGGTCTGCCCCTGTGCCAACAAATTGTTCCGTTGCCAGGGCCTGAAACTGTGATTGCTAGGAACTGAAGAAAAATAAGCTTTGTGTGAAGATCTGACCTGAAATTGTGAAATCTCTGTGCATAGATCTATCGCTCTAGTGCGCAGTATTCTACTTGATTTGTGAAGCTCTATGCCAAGAAGGGTCAGCTCTGAAGAAAAGAGGTAAGATCTGTAAGCTCTATGCTCTGATAAAGGTAAGAATAGTGAAATTTTTTAGATCTGGAAGCTTTGTGCTCTGCTGAAAATAAGATTAGTGAAAATTTTTGTTTCTAAAGTATGGATCTAGGTATGTTTGATAAGATTTGTCCTAGCTTGAAAACTAGGGCACTGATAGATGAAAGAATATTTGATATGAGTAGATCTGATAAGAATAGTGAAAGATATGTTATACCTATGCATAGATGGAATGTTTGGACTAACAAATGGATGTAGGATCCTAGAAAGAATTTTTTGCAGGTTAGCTACCACGATCCTAGTGCTCAGTATAGAAAAGGTTGGGGATCATTTAAGAGAAAGAGAGGATTAACCCTTTGTTACAGTTGCATAAGACTAGGACATATTGCTAAGGAATGCCCTGGAAGAAGACCTAGTTGTCTCTATTGCAAAGCTATGGACCATGAAGTTTTGGATTGACCTAGAATGATTGCTAAGGTTGAAAGGATGAATATGAGACAATGAGACCACGAGAAAGGTCAAGCAAATGAGATTATGACAGAACCCCAGAAAGAATTAGAAAAAGTATTGCTACAGATGAAAGAAACCCTGAATGACCATCGACATATCAACTTATCAGAGATATTCGAAGAAAAAGAATGCATTGAAGTAAGAATAGGAGACTTTGACATTGACTGTGTTCTGGATGAGGAAACATAGGTGGATATTATGACAAAAAGAACTTGGGAAATTCTAGGAAAGCTTGCTATGATTCCTTCATTGGGAGGAATAGGATTATTCAGAGGAAAATTGATAATGCTATGTGGAAGACTTACCCAGATATCTATGAGTGCTCATGGAACTTCGACGGAGGAAGAATTTGAAGTTGTTAAATTTATTGAGAACAACGCTCCATTTGCTCTGTTAATAGGAAAACCTTGGATTGAAGGAGATCATGCCAGAAGGAAAGAAGAAGAAATCTTAGAGCAGAAGAAGCAAGAGTTAAAAGATTTCATGACTAGGAGGATCACACACTTGATTGAAGAACAACAGAACCAAGCGAAGCTATTTAAAACCAGAGACTTGGATGTCAAAGTGGGAAGAACACAAGAAAATTTGCAGGATACTGAAGCACCTATCCTAGATAGAGAAGAAGTATTACCCTTGATTTCTAGGAAAGAATCTCAACAACGCGAAGTTACTTTGCCAAAAGAAGGTAAGAATCAGAATGGAAAAAGGAATTCCAAGACGAAGTTCAATGGAAAGAAGGCTAGAAAAATAAGTAAGAAGAGAGCTAAGATCGAAAAGTTACAGAAAATTCCAGAGGGAACTTCGCAGAAGGAACATTTGCAAAATTGGAACTTCACCGGGATATCAAAACTGTGTCACATGACACTTTGCCATGGCGATGGAATATAGCCATTGGGAATAGTATAACCGTTAGACCGACGACCCAAACTAGTAGAAAGGCATTTAGGATCATAAAGTTCACTACCAGACCATTGGGACCATGCTATAAGGGACAAAACTAAGTTAATAAAGGATTCTCACCCATTGCAAGAGATCTGTTGCCAAGTTATCTATTTATCCTGTCGCGCCACGCAACGAGAACACTTTTGCTAACCGTGAATTTGAGCTCGCAGTTTAGTTGATTTCACACAGTGATCATCGCACTATTACCATCCATCCCATTGCATTGACTAACTACTCTTCGAACCCGAGATATTCAACCACGAGCGTGCATGTTGGATGAGCTTAGCGTTGCAGAGAAAATTGTCGAAGAAGTTCTCATCGACCTAATGACTGAAAGAGTAATGTCTGAAAGAGAAATGTCTACAAGTATTCAAGCGTCATTGATGAGAGGAGTGCAAGCCTCTCCGTCGACTGCTCGTGGAGACGGGTCATCCCGACCATCAGTAGAAAAGAGAACCAAACACAGAGATGACCTAGCAAATGCGAAGCTGATCTTGACCATATTTCCCGATTACATCCTTCCTCTGGCCAACGCGGTGAGTTGAGATAGCGTGCCAAGATATTTCGAGTACTCCATGGTTACTACGTACCTCCTGAAGGGGATACGTGCAGTTTGCGCGCAACAGGACAAGATCACAGCGTTGAAGTTCAGTGACTTCAACCTCATATATCGCAAGAAATATAACATGCTCACCCCGTACAAATACTTGACCAAGATGAAGGGGAATAACTCAAAGATAATCCCCCAACTGTGGACGATGAACCTCGCGTAGTCCACCTTGTTAAATGTAATGAAAATCCCACACTTCGGAAGGCACCAGGAAGTGAATGGCTGTGTCAAGCTATTACTTTCATGTTACCATGGTGGTTACTTATGGCTAGACCACCGTATTACAATCGATCCGACGCTGATCCATAGGATCACAGGATTAAGTATGCAAGGACCCGACCCGCAGGAGTTTTATCCAAGAAAATACACATATCGCACACTAGCAAAGAAGATCAAGGATACATATGACGATGTTGAAAAGGGGACGCGAGTCTACAAGGTAGCCTCCATCTAGAATGGTGTAGTGCACCTAGCCTGGCAGGTAATAGCTGAAAAGTTAGTAAGGAAGAACAGACCTACGCAGGTCATAGGCTTTGTCATTGACCTCACAGGGAAGTGCGTGGAAGGTCTGCAGCTGAACTGGGCGAAGTACCTAATTAATCAACTAGAACTAGACTACCGTGAAGCACAGGATCAGGGCTACGAGTTTCACTTTAGCTAGCTCCTGATCCTCATCGCATTTGTTGCCTGGGATATGTCGGAAGGTGCGACCTTTCTGGATATCGAACCATTCGAGCCGCTTGCTACGAATTTCACCACATTCTAGTACTCGAGTGATATGAACAAACAATGGCAATCGAGTGTTGTTTTTCACACATATTACCTTCATCTGAAGAGAGTCATCGAAGCTGAACCTCGCATGACTTCGAACACCCTATAGAGGTTCCGAACCCTGATGAAGTTTTGCGTAGATCGACACTTCATCTACATAATAGCGCGAGCCAATGAACATAAGGAGCAGCTTCAGTCGTACTACAAACTCACAGAAGAGGACTTGGAGGAGATCAATAAGGATTGGTCCGCAGACCTCCTTATTCCCACAGACCCTTTAGAGATGTTTGACCCTGACAACCTAGAGACCACGCATAAAGAAAATGATACACCCGGGCCCAGCAGAACGAAGAAGACCGAAGAGGTCCAAGATTTAAGCAGCGCCTCAGGAAAGACTGCTTCAATATCACCTGACCGAGGGTGTGATGACGAAGTAGAAGGGATAAACGACAAGGGAGATGAACATAAGCAAGGAAAAGTAACACCGCCCAGAGATGAGGTTGATCCCCTGAAGAAGAGGAAGGTTTCTCCCCCGAAACCTTCTTCCTAGAAGAAATCAAAAGCCACTGTGACCAAGATGAATACTGTGCTTACTACTGATGATTTTGACTTCATCATCGCAGCTCTAAATGACGCTTCGATGGAAATCGCGGAGAAATAAGAATCCAAGCAGGAGGAAATGTATGATATAATTGAGGTTGAACTCCGAGGGGTACAACATGCCCTTCAGTCCATTCGCACAGTCTCCATTGCGCTCCTTCCATTAGGAGAACCAGAGTTGGGAGATGACCCAGCCCAAATCCATCGACTAGATGAGGTGGTCGAAGCTCGCCTGCATCACACTCAAGAAGAAATAGAAAAATCCACCCAGGCCTTGAAGCAAGTGCAAGGCATAATCGTAGAACAACGCAGAGTTGTAGAATAGGAGAAGGTTGCTCTCTAGGAAAATTTTGGAGAAGAGAAAGTACAGATGCAACAAGAAAAAGAACAATTGCTCGCAGAGCATCTCGAAGTGAAAGAAGCAGTCAACAAAGAACTTTGCTCTGTGAAAGGATTAGAACCACAAGCAGAAGACCAAGTCACACATCAAGTAGAGAAGATCATAGAAGCTATCCAACAACTACAACAATGAATAACAGACTTAGAGCTTCGCACAGTGCCCAACACCCCGCAGGATGTGAGGGATCAAAGAGAAGCAACTGCTTGAAGAGCAGTTGGGTGAATCAAAGCCCTCACCATGGAATGTAAGGAAGACACTGATCGTAGTGCCTAGACCTATGAGCAACTCACTGAGAATCTAGAAGTGAAGGCACTGGAGTCACAACTCCAAGAGGTGAAGTATCAAGCATAAACGAGACAGGTGCAGTTGAAGCCCCTGTCAGCTATGGAAATAATGAAGAGATCCCAGGGGTAGCACACTTCCCGACAATAGGTCCACACTATCTAGAGAAAATTCATGGAAGTGACTCAGAGGCTCCAACCTGTACAAGATAAGGCTTACCAACTGTTCACAGAGATCGAAGGTCAAGGAGCGAAACTGGAGCAAGTCGTCACTGCAGCTGAACAACGCCTAGAGGGACCTGTCAACGAAGCAGTCATACAAGAGCTTGCTGAACAGGAGGCCATGGCACAACAACAAGTCGAAGAATCTCGAGCCAAGCTCAAGGCTTTTGAGGCAGAACTAGTTAGATCAGAGTGACTCGGGACGAGTCACAAGTGAGTGTTGGGGGCCTGTTGGCCCTTGACCAAGTTTTGAGGATCCTTGGTCATGTTTGACCTAATTTTGGGTCTTCGACAAGATGTCTAAGGCCGAGCGCAAGACAAAGCAGAGATCGCGGGATCTCGTCCCCTTTTAGGGCCCTTTTTTGGATTCAGGATTATGTAATGGGTATGGGTTGTCGACCCATGGGTTTACCCATGCTTAGGCCTATTTTGTATGTAAAAATAGATGCTAAGGCGATGTAGTGAGAGGGAATGGCTAAGTGCCCTTTGATTAGATGCAAGTGATGGTTGTAGTCTAATCTATGTGATTGATAGTGCTAAGTGCTAAGTGGAGATTGATTTTGTGCATACTATGTGAGACTTGCAGAGCTAAGTGCAAGTCATTGTAAGAGACTGTGGAAGGCTGCGTGCTTAGATATACTCAGGGAAGGTAGATCTAGCGAGCTGCGTAGATCCCCTGTTCTCTGTGGAGTAGGGTTTTTGAGGCTCCGTGCATGTAACTGATTGAAGAAGCTAATAAAGAAGACAAAGAGTTGGTGGATGTAGCCCCAGGGTGGGGGTGAACCACGGTTTAACCGCACTGTAACTAAGACTGGATATAGATGAATGTTAATTGCTGAGTGCTCTGTCAAGTGTTAGAATCACAGATCTATGTCTTAGCTAAGGTTGTAGACATCTGAGTCCTACAACCACCCCTACCTCTACCTCGGGTGAGACTTCATCTGCTTGGCAAGTGTTGCCGAAAGGACCAGTAGTTAGGGTTTTGTTGGTGCACTGTTGTAGCATTGAACCCTGGGTCTCCCCCTGTGCCAACAAAGGATCAACGAGGAAATGTCTATCATTTCTCTACCTGTACTTACAAAAGACATCAAACAACATATGAGCAGCGGTGAAGTAGATGAGGACCATCATTTTATTGATGAATCAACCTTCATAGAGGGCCAAGATGGTTTTCTTAACCAACTATAAATATCTTGTCATAATTTTCATGATCCCGTGGATTTTTACATAGAGTCATATTTTTCAAAGGTTTCTAATGATCTGATTGTTGGTATGATTTCATATCATAGTTGTAAGTATCCATTTCTTATTACCCTCTTGCTACAAGCTTCATATCACTTGAAAATTCTTTCGAACAATTGCATGGAAGAAGTTATTTTCATCAGTTCGATACACACCTGGTTGCATTGAACGTATGACTACAATTAAGCAAATAAGCTCAGCTAGATAGATTAGTCTAGGAATGTATATAAATAAGCTTGCTATGCAAGCATTTGGCTTGCAGTGAGTGTTTTTCATATTTCAATAAATGATCAGAGGTTCTCTCAGAGCATAGGCAAAGTACAAATTGTAGAGATGGAATGGATAAGGCATTGGAACTACATGTTCTTGGCATCTCATAGGGAGCATGCCATCCCTTGTGGAGCCAAATGTTATCACATAGAATTGTAAGGGTCAACAACCAATTTGGTTTTGTTTTTGAGTCACACCTTTTATCCTTACATCATTACTTTGACATGTCACACCTTGATGTTGTACACAATATTCTCTTTGTCATCATCTATCCGTTTAAGTGTCAAGTCAGAGTTGGGTGTATGTGATGCAAACTCACTATTAGAGTTTCCAACGTACTCTGAGTACATCATGCTTTCATGTGTCATCATTTCAAATTAAAGAGCCATGACATATGAGATTTCATTTCTTTCAACACCATCTTTAACCAATTTTCAGGGATCATGTCATTGGATATCCTAATAGTCTCCTCGAAGTATGCAATTGTGTTTGAGCTAGGCGCTGCGAACTAGCTGAAGGAGAGTGTTGGAGGTTGAATAGTTTGCAAACACATGTTTTAAAATCCCCAATTATCTACATAAATCTCAGGTATACCAGGTACTTCATGAGGATTATCATGCTATTTGAAGGTTGAGAGGAGGTCCTTTATTGATATATTTTTTGGCGCTGCGAGCTGTCACTGCCTTGCTATCAGTTTGAAAAATTCACTTAAAATATGATTTGAACCGTGCCTACTAAACCATACCACCTTCTGACTTCATTGAATTTTTTTCCTGCTCAAAATTTACTTGCTCCCATCATTTTCACCTAGCGCTGCGAATTGGCTCACAGGGCGCTGCGAACTACACTGCGAACCCTCAGTTCCAGCGTTCTTAAAACCTTGTCCTCTGCATCTTTCTAAAACTGCAAAATTAACAGATTTATTATACCCCTATCCATTCTATAGTGTGCAATTGATCATCTGTGGGAGAATACTTAAAATTACAAGTGTGGTTATGTTGTTAACAAATTTTTGATATTGATAAAAACCTATTTTGCAAAGACTTACCTTTGTCTCCCTTCATTATAATTTTTAGTGGTTTTTCTTTAGCCTTTGTTTTTGAAGAATTCCTTGTCTCATTCATGGGTGTGTATAAATTGTGGAGTATAGAAGCTCTATACAAGATTAGCCTATTGGAAAAGTCTTGTAATCAAAACCCAAATCTTCTATATACCCTGTTTCACATCTAGCAGTCATTAAATATTACAGTATGGTTTTCTTCAAGCAACAGTTATGGAAAATCAACACCATAAGAAGAGTTGGCCAAGAGAAATCTAGATATGTTTGGATAAGGTTGCTACCAGGAGAAGCTCCAGAGTTAAAAAATGAAGATGTTGAACCTCCTTAACTATATTAGTTTTTGACAAGTTTTCTGTTTTATGCATTTTGCATTTTTTAAGGATGGTTATGCTTTATAAACCACGTTTAGACACTAGGATGTTATTTTCTAGTCATGTACCAAGATTATAAGTTGTTACAATATTTTGGGCCATTGGAGACAATTTTTTAGATGTTAAAAAATTTGGCAAAGTGAAACAAGCCGCAACAGAAAAGTTCATAGTGCCGACGTTGTGAACTGGTAATTTATGACATTTTGTAAGCATTTAACACACATTGGAGGATTGTTTTGCTTGTATCTTTTGAAATCCCATCTGATTTCCTCTGAAATTTTGTGTGGAGGAAAAAAATGGTGTTTTTGACTTATTGACAAAAAATAAGCCCGACCCAATTTGTATTTTTAGAGAAAAGACAAAATCATCACCTACAAGAAAGTTCGCAACACATGTTGTCAATATCGCTGTGAACTCTAACAATTTGACAAATTCGAGCTATGGGAGGGTTTCCATTGGTCAGGGAAGGTTACAATGGTCTCCTAGGAGTTAGTTGGACATGAGGGACATGTGTTCCATCTCCAGATCAAGCAGAATGACCCTTTTCAAAAGGCATTTATCACAATAGGCAAGATCCCGAAAAATAAGAATTTGTTAGGTTTTTCTTAGAATCTTTTGTAACAAGACTCGTAAATGGAGGAGGATCCTATGTAGATTTTTGGTTTCAACCTCCTTAGGGTATATAGATATCATTCATTGTATATGAAAGTGTATTTTGAGAAGGAATAGGTTGGATTCATGATCCAAGAGAGGAGAGAGATAGAGGAGAAGTTGAGTGTGCTCATTTGTAAACCCAAGGACATGTGTTGTAGGCATTTATACCATTAGAGATTCACGAGAGTTGTGATACCAGACTGTTTTTCTCTTGTTTCCATTCTTTCTTATCATCTTGCTTGCGTAATATTTACAGATTTTGAAGATCAAAAGTTGCCTTTGGTTAATGGATTCATGAGCTATAAAAGATTTGTGGTTATTTCCTATTAATCATTGATTATTGTTCAATCACTCTTTAATCTATATTACATAAAGGATTTATGTACAACAAATGTTCTTCGTTTTTTCATAGTCACCATGATTCTAATGATCATTATATATCCCTTTGTCTGATATACAATTTGTTTTCCTTTGATCTGTAGGATGTTATGATTCCTTTCCCAATGGAATGCCTCTGCAGACAAGTTGTTCCCCTCTCCCTTTCTTTCCCAGTCTTGTTGATCCACCTACCCAAACTAATTTAATCCATTTATATTCTGATGGGTATTGGGATTGCACTTACAACAGTCTAAGTGTGACTCTCAGTGCTAATATTTTTGGCACCATCATCAGAGACAGAAGTGAAGAAATCTTCCCTGGAAGAACGACAACGATCAAATCCAAATCTTGATGGTAGACATGAGAAGGACACAAGCTTGACTGCAATATTCTACCTGACGACTCCAACTTCAGCATAGTTAAATCTATGGGAAATTCCACTGTTTTGAAATGGAGAAGATTCTTGCTCATAGGTATGCATTTTTTGATTTCTCAAATATATATGGTTTTCCAAACCCCGTGCTTGATAGAAGTGGATGGGAAGGATGCCTTCCTAGGTTTAGAGGGGAAAATTGGGAAATTTCAATTGATTTTTTACTAGATTTTCACGAGTTCTTACTTAAGCTAAAATTTATACATGAACATGAGCATGACACAAGCTTGACTGCAATATTCTACCCAACGACTCCAACTTCAGCATAGTTAAATCTATGGGCAACTCCATTAGTTTGAAATGGAGAAGATTCTTGCTCAGAGGTATGCATTTTTTGATTTCTCAAATATATATGGTTTTCCAAACCCCGTGCTTGATAGAAGTGGATGGGAAGGCTGCCTTCCTAGGTTTAGAGGGGAAAATTGGGAAATGCCAATTGAGTTTTTACTAGATTTTCACGAGTGCTTACTTAAGCTAAAAGTTATACATGAACATGTCCTCATCAAATTGTTTACATACTCTTTAGATGGAGCAGCTCGAGATTGGTGTAGATCACTCCCGATTGCTTGTATTATTTCACTAAGTCATTTTCATGCTGCATTTCATTTGTTTTGCAAAGAGAAATTTTCAGCTGATTTCCTTTATCAAGAATTCTGTTATGAATTCGATTTGATGAGTAAAGGATCAAATAGTCATAAAGAGTATGTTGCAATAGAAGACAATTTTCACAATGATCAAGAGGATGATGATCTTCAAAGTGATAGCCATGATGTAGATACTTTTGACATTGTATCAAATGTATCCACTGTTTTAAGTTGTCATTAAAATCAAATTGTTTCCTTTGAGTATTCAAATGATAATGAGCAGATCGATATATCATCATGTGACAGTTTTGAATCTAAGCCATGGGAATGTAGTGAAGAAGATAAGGAAGAACTGCAACAACAGTTGGAATTCACTTTATCACCTATTGATGAGTAGAAAACTCCAAGGATCAACGAGGAAATGTCTATCATTTCTGTACCTATACTTGCAAAAGACATCAAACAACATATGAGTAGCTATGAAGTGTATGAGTACCATCATGTTAATGATGAATCAACCTTCACAAATGAGCAATATGGTTTTCTTAACCAACTAGAAATGTCTTGTAATAAGTTTCCTGATCCTGTGGATGTTTACATAGAGTTATATTTTTCAAAGGTTTCTAATGATCCAGTTGTTGGTATGATTTCAGATCATAGTTGTAAGTATCCATTGCTTATTAACCTCTTGCTGCAAGCTTCATATCACTTGAAAAATATTTCAAACAATTGCATGGAAGGAGTTATTTTCATCAGTCCGATACTCACCTGGCTGCATTGAAAGTATGACTACAATTAAGCAAAGAAGCTCAACAGGATAGATTAGTGTAGGAATGTATATAAATAATCTTGCTATGCAATCATTTGGTTTGCAGTGAGTGTTTTTCATATTTCAATAAATGATCAGAGGTTCTCTTAAGGCATAGACATAGTACAGATTGCAGAGATGGAAAAAATAAGGCATTGGAACTGCATGTCCTTGGCAGCTCACAGGGAGCATGCCATCCCTCGTGGATCCAAATGTTATCACATAGAATTGTAAGGGTCAAGAACCACTTTGTTTTTTTTTTGAGACACACCTTTGATCCTTACATCATTACTTTGACATGTCACACATCCATGTTGTACACAAGATTCTGTTTGTCATCATCTATCTGTTTAAGTGTCAAGTCAGAGTCAGGTGTATGCACTGCCAACTCACTAGGAGAGTTCACAACGTACTCTAAGTACATCATGCTTTCATGTGTCATAATTGCAAATTAAAGAACCATGATAGAGGAGATTTCATTGTTTTCAACACCATCTTTACTCAATTTTCAGGGATCATGTCATTGGATCTCCTAATAGTCTCCTCGAAGTATGCAATTGTGTTTGAGCTAGGCGCTGCGAACTGGCTGAAGGAGAGTGTTGGAGGTTGAATAGTTTGCAGACATGTGTGTTCAAATCCCTAATTATCTGAATCAAGCTTAGGTCTATGAGGTATTTCATGAGGGTTATCATGCTATTTGAAGGTTGAGAGAAGGTCCTTTACTGATATATTTGTTGGTGCTGTGAACTGTCACTGCCTTGCTATCAATTTGCAAAATTCACTTAAAAGATGCTGTGATCTGTGCTTACTAAACCAGACCACCTTCTGAACTCATTCAATTTTCCTGTTGCTCAAAATTTACTTGCTCCCATCATTTTCACCTAGCGCTGCGAACTGGCTCACAGAGCACTGCGAACAGGGCGCTGCAAACTACGTTGCAAACCCTCTGTTTTATCATTGTTAAAAGCCCGTGCTCTGCATATTTCTAAAACTGCAATATTAACATAATTATTATACCCCTATCCATTCTGTAATGTGCAATTGATCATCTGTGGGAGAAGACTTAAAATTTCAGGTGTGGTGATGCTGTTAACAAATTTTTGATGCTGATAAAAACCTATTTTGCAAAGACTTACCTTTGTCTCCCTTCATTATAAATTTCAGTGGTTTTTCCTTAGCCTTTCTATTTGAATAATTCCTTGTCTCATTCCTGGGTGTGTATAAAATGAGGAGTATAGAATCTCTATACAAGATTATCCCATTGGAAAAGTCTTTTAATCAAAACCCAAATCTTCTATATTCACCGTTTCACATCTAGCAGTCATTAAATATTATAGTTAGTTTTTCTTCAAGCAACAATTATGGACAATCAACAACATAAGAAGAGTTATCCAAGAGAAATCTGGATATGTTTGGATAAGGTTGCTACCAGGAGAAGTTCCAGAGTTAAAAAATGAAGATGTTGAACCTCCTTAACCATATCATTTTTTGACAAGTTTCCTGTTTTATGCATTTTACATTTTTTGAGGATGGTTATGGTTTATAAACCATGTTTAGCTATTGGGATGTTCTCTTCTAGCCATGTACCAAGATTATAAGTTGTTATAACATTTTGGGGCACTGGAGACAGTTTTTTAGATGTTAATTTTTTTTTCAAAGTGAAACAGTCTGGTACAGGAAAGTTCGCATCGCCGACGTTGCGAATTAGTAATTTATGACAGTTTGTAAGTAATTAACACACATAAGAGGATTTTTTTTGTTGTTGTAAATTTTGAATTCCCATTTGGGCTCCTCATAAATTTGGTGGGGAGGAAAAAAATGGTATTTTTGGCTTACTGACAAAAAATCAGCCCGACCTAGTTTGTTTTTTTGGAGAAAAGACAAAATCATCACTTACATGAAAGTTTGTAGCGCAGGCTATCATAGGCGCCGCGAACTCTAACCGTCTGACAAATTCGAACTATGGGAGGGCTGCCTACTGTCAGAGAAGGTTTGAATGGTCTCCTAGGAGTTAGTTGGATATGAGGGACATGTGTTTCATCTCAAGATCAAGCATAATGACCTGTTTCAACATGAACTTATCACAATAGGAAAGATCCCAAAAATAGGAATTTGTTAGGTTTTTGTTGGAATCTTTTGTAACAAGACTCCCAAATGGAGGAGGATCATATGTATCTCCTTGGTTTCGACCTCCTTAGGGTAGATTGAGATAATTCACTGTATATGAAAGTGGATTTTGAGAAGGAAAAGGTGGGATTCATGATCCAAGAGAGGAGAGAGCTAGAGGAGCAGTTGAGTGTGCTCATTTGTAAGCCCGAGGGCATGTGTTGTAGGCATTTCTGCCATTAGATATCCATGAGGGTTGTGATACCATACTATTTTTCTCTTGTTTCCAATCTTTCTTATCATCTTGCTTGAGTAATATTTACAGATTTTGAAGATCAAAAGATGCCTTTGGTTAATGGATTCATGAGCTGCAAAGGATTTGTGGTAATTGCATGTTAATCATTGATTATTGTTCAAGCACTCTTTAATTTATCTTATAGAAATGATCTATGTTATGTGGATATTCTTCTTTTTGTTTACCTTCTATTCTTTTACCCATCTTTGCATAAGCCTTTTGTCTGGCAGGTAGTCTGATTGCCTGTTATCTGCAAAATGTTATGACTCCATGCCCAACAGAATATATTTGCAAGTAGTCTGATGCCCTCCCTTTTACTCTTCTCTTGCTGATCCACCAAGTATAACATGTTTTAATCATTTAAATCAAATGGGTACTGGGCTTATCCTCTAGCAGTTTGAGGGTGATTCTCAGTGCTAACAAATTAGATTAGAAATACTCTCAAACAACAAAAAAATGCATCAATAATATAGAAATATGTTATCTATGCATTCCTTCTGGTTGGCAACTGGTTGATTTGGAAAATAGGAAAATCTTATAAAGTGCAAATTGACCTCGACGCCTCGATAGGGAGAAAATGTATGCATATAATTACCTTTCAAATGATTCAGGAGTTAAAGAATAAAAATTGTTTCAATTTTAGACAGATTGCAAATTGGGCAAGGTCCACTACTTGGCACCAACAATGGTTATCATGGGAATAAATTGATTTGGGGGAAGAGTATGCAAAAGAATGGAAAATATACATAGATATCTTGGCAGGTAGCAATATTAGGCTCAAGGAATAAGAGGATCAATTGTTATGGTCATTGAATCCAAACAGAGCTTATGTTCCCAAAATAGATTATAAAACACTAATAGAAGAAGGAGGAGAAGACCAACATATCTGGTGGTGGAAACTTAGATGGAAATTAAAATGTGCAACAAAAAACAAGATCTTTTTGTGACCAAGTTTACACAACAAGGCTCTTAGATGGTATGTTCTTTAGAAGAGGAATTTTATAGGGCTAGGATGGTATGTCACCAAGCAAGATAAACTATAGCTCATATCATGCTATAATGTACATACTCCAAGGAGGCATGGAAATATGTGGAAATATTAATAGGGATTGAGAATTCCTAGGAAGGATGAAGTCTCAAAGAGGCCTTAAGAACCTGGTGTGACAAAAGGGATACTTCCAAGATCAAAGCACTTCCACTTAACATAAAAAAGGGAGTATGGATTGCTATAAATCTAAAGTTGTTTGAAGACAAAGAGACACTTTCCTTCAAATGTGTTGTCTAGTCCATAAATTTTTTAAATGCCTACCCATTAGTGCAGGACAAATATATCTCTGATATGCAAGGCGAAGTGGCTTTAAATAAGGATATTCCATGGGATTTTTTCGATGGTGCATCAAAGGGGAATCCTTCCAAGGGAGGTTCACGAGGAATACCATACTTATCTTCAGATCACAATATTTCTTTTAAAGTTGGAATTGGTCAATAAACTAACAAATTTTGTGAATTGGGTTTAAAGATAGCCCTGAAACTAGCACAAAAATTTGGCTTAACCTAATTACAAATATTTGGAGACTCAAATTTGGTAATCCAATAGATGTGAAAAGAAATTGCTCTAAGGAATTTGACATTATGACCCTTGTGTGATGAAGTTCTCAATCTACTAACATATTTCTTATATACATCTCTATCTCGCGTTTAGATGAACATTAAAAATGTTGCATATGGGCTCTCAAATGCTAGATTTGGGTTGGAACGAGGAATTGGATTGTTTCAGTAATCCATAATGGACATACTGCAAAATATAATCACGATCCTTTTGGATAGTTGATTGTCATTGATGTCAACCCTCATCAACCCTAGAAGAAGCATATAGAAGTGATGGGTGTATTTGGATAAGTCTCCAAAGTGGTCCCCTTATGGCGTAGCTTTGAGCCTGGCTCTCACAGTAAGACACTTTGAATAAGTCTACAAGAATCCCATAGGTGTGGTCATGAGACTAAAGTTGACTGAGGAATATGAGGTTGAAAAACATTATAATTATATGCAAAACCCTCATAGATGGATAGTCTTTATGATGTTATTTCCAATGGTAGATGGTACACCACGTGGTTCCTCACGGTTGAGGATTTATATCCTCATGAAGTTAAAATCCCCAAAGAATGATTAAGAAGTCCCTAAACGATTGCAACAAGAAGTTACATGTCATTAATTAAAGGATAAAATAGTTGTAACAAGAAATAATGAGTTGACCCTAAAAGTTAAGAAGTCCCTAAACGTTTGCAAGAAGAAGTTACAAGTCATTAATTAAAGGGTAAAACAATTGTAATAAGAAATAATGAGTTGACCCTAAAATCATGAAAAAGGGTAAAAAAATCATTAATTAAAGGGTAAAACAATTGTAACAAGAAATAACGAGTTGACCCTAAAATCAGGAAAAAGGGTAAAACAGTTACAAATTAGCCCCAAGTTCAATGAGTCTCTCATTGACACACACAAGTTCAATGAATATCTATCTAGTGAACACTTGATCTATTAGCGAATTTGAGGCAGCGAGGCTGAGGTAAATTTGAGAGAGATGCTTGTTCCAGGTTGTTGAAAGTTTGAGAAGGTATGCAGATGTAGTTAGGTCTGTTACAGAGTTAAAGGTATGTTTATATGCATGTTTTGAGGGTTATACATTGGTTATGTTATGAGGCATGCTTGATGCATGTATTTGGTATATTGTTGAGACATTGGCACATGCTTGAGGCATATCTTGGGTGCATGGTTTGAGGCATATATTTGTCACATGTATGAGGTACATTTCTTGGTGATGTTGATGCATATTGAGACACATATTGGTAATGTTATGGTACATGTTTTATGGCTTATCTTTTGGTATTTGGTTGAGGCATATCATGAACGATATAGTACATTGTTGAGGCACACATTTTGGTACATGGTTTTGGCACATTTGTAGTGTCCCCAAGGCCGAGCCTTTGTAAATCTGAGGTATGAAATGAACTGTAAATATGTGCTATAGGCTAGTGAGCCAAGTTCTTATAAGCTGGAGGCTTATGTGTTTGTTAGGCCAGGGAGCCTAAGTGTTGAAGGCCAGGAGCCTGCTGTTGTATATGTAATCATGTAGAACAATTAATAAAATATAAACACCGCCAGGTGCAGACCGAACACGATGAATGAGTGAAGGGGGACTGAGCATCCATAGAGTAGGCAAGGAATTAGGGGCTAGAAGGTGGGAAAGGGGCTAAGTGTTGAGCCTGGGGGATAAGCCTAGGGGGCTTAAGCCTGGGAATAATATTTTAATATTATCCCCAAAAGATATGTGCATTATATGTTTTAACCTAAGTCCTTTTGGAAGGACATGTGATTTCCAAATGGTGGGAGGAACGCATGCTGAAGGAGGCATGCAGTCGCATGGGGGACAAGTGTCAACCCTGGCGCATGCAATAAAAGGCTGAGACGAGCCATGCTGGGGGGTTCCTCCTCCATTCTACCTGACCGTCGGAGCGTGAACCTGTCCGACCTCTGCAAGAGATACCCTCGTGCACTCTGAACCGAAAAAGGTCGGTGTCTGTATTTGCTTCTGGAAGGCTGGACACCCTTTTGGTTGTGAACCGTTAAGTTTGAGTCAACCCCTGCATGGATCGTTTGTCACGCGTCCCCGAGAACCCGAGTGTGAGTCTATCTCGTGTTGTCAGATTGAGAAATAAGAAGTGACCTGCCATTGTTGAACCAATTAGAAAGCCCGTGTTCGTTTTCCCGATTGGTTGTGTGGCCACACAGTGCTGGACTGCATGGGGTCTTGTTGGCCAGTTGTACAACACTCTCCCCAGGTGAGAGAGGTGATTGAGGTTGGAAGAACAGGTTGTTGGCCTATGAGTGAATCTCTCCAGGTGAGAGAGTGCGCAGAGGGAGGAGAGAACTCCTGGAAGGAACCCTGTAGCTGCCACAGAGCCCGGAGACTTCCGGTCTGGTCTGTTGCTGTAACCCAAGGCAAGGGAGGTTAGCAACCGAAGGACTGTCCAGGTGACAGAGAAGGTGTATACTCCTGGGGTGGAACAAGCATGTGGGGAACGAGGGTCTGTGGGCAGTGAGTGTGGGTGGTTCTTGGGAGAGAATCCCTTCCTTGTGGCTGTGTGTTGTTTCCCTGTAACCTCAACCTAACCTAGGATTCCTTGTCTTGGGGTGGAGCTTAGTCCCAGCTCGGGGGTGACCCACTGTTGAGTTGATGAGTAGTGCGGTCTACGAATGTGAGGTTCGTGGAAGGCCTGCACTTGGTTGGTGGAACTGCCACTGTTTCAAAGATAAGTACCAGATGATGCTTTAATTATGTTTTTGTATCTCTGTGTATTATAATTATCATGCATTCTGCTGTGCATTTGGATTAATGTTATTGCCATGGATTATTTATGTTAGTAATAATTCTTATGCTTACTCTGAGCTTAAATGTATTTATTTTCTTAAATGCATGCGATTAATTATGAATGAGAATGTGTTATTCAATGTAGTAACACCTACATGGTAGCCAAGGTGCGCTACAATTATTCTGGGTTATCTACCAAGTGGTGTTATAGTAACCTTGGTAGCTGAGTGAAAGGGGTGTTACAGTTTGGTATCAGAGCCAAGGTTTCGACACTGAGCCTAGATGGGCCAGTGGAGCGGTCTTTGGATCGAGAATGAGAGGGGAAATTGGGTCTGGAAGGCCAATTTCGGACCCTGGTTTACTCCAAAATGTCAAGGAGTTACTTGATGAGTTTTGAAAGCTCAGGAAGTATAGCGGTGTTATGAAACTGCAGCCAGTGTGGTATGAGTCCACAGGGAGAGAGGACTCCACACCTGAAAGTGTTGG
Source organism: Picea engelmannii (assembly GCA_009831015.1). Taxonomy (NCBI): domain Eukaryota; kingdom Viridiplantae; phylum Streptophyta; class Pinopsida; order Pinales; family Pinaceae; genus Picea; species Picea engelmannii. The sequence goes on from ML791789.1 coordinate 360,336, forward strand.
AGCCTTAGGATCTGTTCGGGAGGGAAGGCGAACCCTTGTGACTGTCAGATCTGAAAAGTGTGCATAGGGTTTAAAGCCCTTTGGATATTGCACAGGAGGGTGGAAATCGCGATACACGAAATTACGAATTAGTTAGGACCATCCATCTCGAAGGGACAGGTGGCGATAATAAAGAGCCCATCGGCATTTCGTATGTCGAAATATCGGGAGTCACGATGACAGGAGGTCAGGAATTTTCATAGTAAAAGTCCCGACAACGATCTGAGCCGTCCGTCTGAGGAAGGACACGCGTCGCGTGATCGTCCAATTTGGAGATCCAAACACCAGGACTCACATAGGTGAGCGTTTTTGACTTTGCACCTACGAAGTCTCGAGATTGAATTGGGACCGTCCATTCATTGAGGGCACGTGGCAGCAATCCAGGCTATCGGGGAAAGTCCCGATAGAAAAGTCGAATCAGTACATCGGGGTTCGACGTTTCGTGAATCCTGGAGACGAGACGCCTAGGACATTTGGAACCGCGAAATCGCGAGAAGCAATCAGGACCATCCATCATAGGAGGACACGTGGAGGAGATCGAGGCATTCGGGAAAGTTTCAGAAGGAGAGTCATCCATGGGGAAATCAGGGTTCGGGGAATTGCGAATCCTGAGGACATATGTGTTTTGGCATTGGAAAGTTTGAAACCCCGATAGGAGGTATGAATGTGGTCATATAAGGAGAGGTCGTGTGAACCACGAGTCTAGCTCGGAGGGCTAATGGGAGTTAGAGCACATCGGCATTTGGAAGCCCAAAACGTCGAAAGGATCTGCGCCATAGATCTGAGAAAGATTTGACCGTTGGATTTTACTTGGAATAGACGTGGACACATGGATGTGTAACACGTGCTAGTGGGTCGAGAAGAAAAGCGAGAGTGGTGGGACCCGATGACGTCGTTAAAAGCGACATGGACCCTCATGAGTGTGCCACGTGCCACCGTAGTTGTGGGTGACCACTGTGCTAGGTGGGCCCGGAGGGTAAAGTAAATTGAAATTTCGGAAGTCGGGGGTTGGAAAGGAAAGCAAGTTTGAAAGCTTCATGGACCGAAACCCCAAAACCTGAAGTCCCAAAGTCCCAAAATCTTTGAAGACATAAGAATCGTAGCGGATTTTAAGGACGACATCTGTGCTGTGGGCCCGGAGAATAAGGAAACAAAATTTTCAGAATTCGGGAATTGAAATGATAAAAGGTTGGGAGTCACTGCAAATGAACTCCCTGGTGCCGAAAACCCAAAGTCCCGGGTACCGAAAACCCAAAGGCTGAAAATCCTGAAATGCTGAAAATGAAAGTTTCGAAAACCCGAAAATTGCAGAGCCGAGCAGAGCTCGGAAAAGTCGTGAAATTGAAAGATTTTCTTAACATCGATTGTTATGAAAGATGAGGAATTGTCAAGAAATAAAGGCCTGACAAATTCTAATCGTCTGCGCATTTGTATTGCAGAAGGTTGACGAGTGCCATAACTGATTTGAATTGCCACAAAGTACAAAGAAATGGAAGAGACACATAATTCTTCCAATTCAGAAAACAAAGCTCAGAAGAGATAGCGTGTAACTTTTGGTATGAAGAGTGCGCATATCCAGTGCAAGGAGTGCTTATAGAGGGAACTTGTTTTTAAGTTTGAAAGACTCCAAGAGACGAGCGTAGAGGGTGCCAGGAGGACACCAGAAAGTCTTTTGGAAAACACTGAAGGGTCAAGTCCCTTTGAGACTGATTAAGTTAAAATCTCTAAGAGAAACAGATCAAGTTCACACGCCGAGCACAAGTGCGCGGCAAGGTGAAGTTAAAATTTCATTAACCGAAGCTCGGAAGGGAAAACACCATTGAAGCCTTCGAATTATTCGAAATCCTTCAAGTTAGGGAGAAAGTCAATTCTAGAATAATTGATTCCAAGATATATGGAAAGAAGTCATTTAGAATTTGAACGAACGGTCAGAATTCTCCGTGGAGAACTCGCAAAATCGTGGGGACCGTAAGATAGACAGAAGTTGGAAGGTGGTTAGTGGATGGAGAAACTCGCCACTCTAGGATCCAGAATAAAGTGGGTCGTTGATCTTGGTTGGTTTGAACCGTTGGATCATTTTGTAAATTCAGGGACCGTGAACTTGGAGCGCAGGCCAAATTCTTGGTCACTCCAAGTCCCAAATCGCGAAAAGAGATTAACAAGGTTAGAATCGGACGGTGGAGTGCTTCCAGGAAGAAGTGCCAAAAAACCCGTGAGCCGTTGGATCCAGCCAAATGCGAGGAAGATAACGCTAAGAGTTATTCAGTACTCGAAGTCTCACGGGAGGTATTGAACCGTCAATCTCAGGGAAGATCGAACCGTTGATTCCTTTCATAGGGAAATCGAAAAATCCAAAGTTTGGAAAAACAAAGGAATTTGTTCTCGAAAATTCCGAAACGCGAACTTCCGATTCACAAGGAGAAGATCTAGACCATTGATTCAAGGCGAGTGTCAACCCCTGATCTGATGCACTTGAATTCTATGAAGACAAAAGTTAAAAGGGGAAGAGAACTGTTTTCTAATTCGCGAACCGCGAAGTCCCGATTCACGAGAAAAAGGATCCACACCGTTGGATTACGAGGAGCTTTGAGTTGTTGGATCTGACTCACATAGATTTCGGAAAAACTAGAGACCGTAAGAAAAGAAAGGGAAATTGTTTTTCGAAACCCCAAAACGCGAATTGTCGATTCGCGAGGAATTGATCGGGACCGTCGAACCCAGAAAGCTGTGGACCTTTGATCTGAGGCAACAGGGGTTCGGGAGTTCAGACCTCAGGATAAAGGAGGAGAGCTAATCCTCGAATTTCGCTAGAGGTCACACCGGTGGAAGTTAAAGGAAGAGCTAGGATGCGCTAGACTCTTGTTTAAGATTTCGGGGATAGAGGGAGTCGAGGGTGACTCATATCGAAACACCCAATACGCGAAATCCTGAAACGCCTTTTGGATAGGCGCGTGGTCATAACCAGTGGCCATGTAGGAGAAACTTGTAGGAATCCTGGAAGAATTGAATGCTTCTAGGATCCGCAAGAAAAAGGGTCATAGGGAGAAAGAAGTTGCTGCAATTTGTGGCAGTAAGTATGTTATGGCTTGATTGGCCAGCCCAAGGAAAGAATGCTTGCATGTCGTAGGTGTTGTTGGTAATTTTGCTACCTCATGAAGGAAGCAACATAGAGCTGAAGAGATGGTTATAAGTCTGATAAAAGAAGCATGAAAGCTTCTACTGCTATTAGATATTCAGGTAGTATAATTTTAATGGCAGTCATGTAGGTATGAGTTTTATCACACTTTTGCATAATTGTTGAAAGGAAATTATGGTAAGAATTTCCTCAGCCAGAGCTATGTTATTAAATCACATGATTATATTATTTGAAGGCATACCACCGGATGTGGTAAAGGCTGTAGGCCTGTGTTAATTCAAAGCTTTTTAGCTTCTGAATGCACACATCGACATAGTAGAATGTCATGTTAATTTGGTTATGGGGTAATAACCAAAGAATCAAAAGATAAGAACTTGTTACAAGAATGAACGCAAGAAAGCTAGTCATGTATGAGACTAGGACATGGTTGGATATGGAAAGGTACATATATGGAAAGATTCTGAGCCACACTAGGTACCAGAAGCTTCCTACTTTTGAATAAACTCGGGCTGCAACCTTTTTGCTAACACTAATGAATACCGCAAAATTGTATTCTTGGTGTAGTGTTTGGGTCGGAAAGTAAGGCATCCAATTAATTGGAAAGATAATAGGAAGTGTATGGAGAATGTGGCAACACGTTGGCCAGAATTCCAACCCATGGATGGTGAGATACATGACTAAGATAGAGAGAATTATGTAATTCAATGCAAGGGGCACTGAATAAGAATGCATTGAGAATCACACCCATGCCTAATAAGTGATATAATTGCATACTAAGTGCAATGGTTGAATATGTTTGGTAAGTACATGCATATATATTATTGCATGGAAATAATTATGTTGATGGCTGAAATGTTGCTAACCCCTGAAATTGAGAACATTTTAGGAACTGTTAAACACTGTAACAGGAAAGTTACAAGCCAGGTAGTCACAAGAATGGAGACTACATAAAATTTTATGTTCAAAAAATTGAAATAATGAACTTACTGTTGTTAACTGTGGACATGCATATGCATAGAATGACGAGTCATTCTATTGGTCAAGTTGTTTGGTAATTGTGATTGAATTTCCAGGTGCATAAATTCTAAGATTATTGCATAAGATGTTGTACATATTGAATTATGATGTACATAAAATACCGACAATTTGTTGGCAGTATGCAAGATGAAGTCCTGCAGGAAAATTGTAGGCAGTTTGTGCCTGTGGAAAAATCACAAGGATGACTGCATTCATAATGTGGAAACAACCAAGATGAATCATGAAATAGGATGTCATGTTTTGGGAATAAAAGTTGAATTTCCTTTCGAATTAATTGGAATTCCTAAATGAATTCTTGTATGTTC